>JAFIRS010001712.1:0-305711 GCA_018342105.1 Gonioctena quinquepunctata
TTTGGAGAGATCAGCCCGGAAACAGGCATGAATCCGAAGAACCTTATCAACAGGCTTCTTAACCTAATTAAAGGCACAAACCTGTTTGAATGAGGAACCACTGACGACAGAGTGATACAATAGACCCCAGCTGGTCGCAGTGTCAAGGGAAGCTAAGTGCCAACCCTGTCTCTGGCTCGTCAGCCTTAAACCAACCAACCAACCAAGTGATGTCTACCTACCAGTGTAAAGTTTCAAGTTAAATTTTTCAGTTAAATTAGAATTTTGGGTTTGTTAAGTTTGTTGTCATCATTCAATTTGTTTCTCCAAATAAATATACTTGCCATATAAATATGTTGTTTTGCTCTTGATAAAATTAATCATTGGGCACATTAGGAACATGCCATGGGCATATTAACGACAGGGTTGATAATATATCCAGTAAGACTACTTAAAAAAAATGGTATAAAAAAATATCAAAGATTAAATCATCCATTACTGTCCAAACAAGACTTCTTTGGTTTTGAAGGTACGCTTTCTATGATAAACCGAATTGAATATTTTGCATTTTTTATTTTTATCAAGGATTTCGCTTAACATGGGCATATTCACCGCACTTACCTTACCCATAATTCAAAATGAAGACAATGAATTCCTCGTTATGGGACATATCATATAAAACCCACATATGATCGAGAAAGATGCAGGGATAACTAGACGAAGCTTTTATAAGATACTAGCTTATGCCCGCAGCTTTGCCCGCGTGAATTTCAGGTAGATCATATTTTTTATACACTTTCTTTTTTGGTTCGATGCAAAATACAGTTTTGATAAATATGCTAACATTTCTCGGTTCCTTGCGTGATTTCATTGAAAATATTCCATAGTAGTGAGAATAGAATAAAAAAAAATATTTTTTCAATTTTATTATTTCATATACCCGATTTCAGGTGATGAATAGATTGAAAGGGCCAAATCTCGACTTTAAAATTACCTTGGATTTTTTTGGTGAATCTGATGAAAATATGACATACCCTTCGCTAAATTCAGCGCCAACCTATTCCAGGGTAAAATTATGTCAATTTTGCCAACCATAATTTAGGTTGGGATAAAGTAAACTTTATATATTGTCTCACAACGATCTTTAGGTTCAAATTGAAACATGGAAGAAAACAAAATAATTCCTGATGAAAAAAATTTAGTTTCAAATTTGAAAATTATTCTAATATTTTGAAAGTAATTTTAACAATTAGAATTTTGGAAAAAATCTTATTACTCCCTTGGATTGATCTTCTCTTGTAAAATTTAATTTTTCTTTTACTGATACTCTTCGAGATATAACCTGTTTTATAATAGAGGTATTCCATTTGCTGTTATCCCGTATCCTGTATCCCTTTATCCCGTTATGCAGTTATCTCGTTATCCCTTCAAACCATTATGATGTTATCCTGTTATCCGTTATCTTGTTTTATCGTTTTGCCGTTATCACATTATTCCGTTTCCCCATTATCCCATCATTCCGTTTTGCCGATATCCCATTATCGCGTTATGCCGTTATCCCAATATCTTGTTATCCAGTTATCCCGTTACACAACGGGAAGATGTACTTGAAATAGGAGCTCACCTTATACTTGGTTGTGAAAAAATGTGGTTTAATTATTGTATCAAAATCGGTTGAGTAGTTTTTGCGTGATGCTCGAACAAACAAATTTCAATTCAATAATAGTTTAGATATATATATATATATATATATATATATATATATATATATATATATATATATATATATATATGTATGTGGTGTTATTGTTACATATATGATTCTCGTCATCGTAGCAAGATGACATACCAGTTTTTGAGTCCAATCATAAGCTTTAAAGGATCATCAAAATCGGTCCATTTGTTTTTGCGTGATGCTCGAATGAACAAAACACAACCGAACTATTTCACATTGACTACAAAATACGAATAACACCATTTATTTAAAATTAAAACCAAGTAATAAAAGAACATACCAATTCATACAGTATATAGAATACCATATAAAAAGTATTAATAATAAAAAAAAAAAAAACTTTGAAATTTCGACCAAAGAAAGAATTCCAAGAATAGGAACATTCCTTGAAATGATACATATAAAAAAGACCCCAACAGAATTAACAAAAGAAATGATATCGAAAACTCATAGCAAACTTTTTTAATCTGTTTATATTAGTAAAAATAAAAACTGATCTTTACATGTTGCCATAAAAGTACAGTAAGGCTCATATATCTTAATCTTCTAAATAATCCAAACACGAAAAAAAAAAACATAAATTTGACACTAACAACGTTGAGATTTCGACCAAAGAAATAAATCCAAGAGTAAGAACATTTCTTGAAATGATACATATAAAAAAGACCCCAACAGTTTTAACAATAGAAATGATATTGAAAACTTAGGCCATACTTATAACAACCTTTTTTTTCTTTGTAAAGTACTTAATAATGAAAACAGATCTTGACATGTTACCATAAAAATACAGTGAGGCTCATATGATTTGATTTTCTAAATAATCCATTGTATTCATGAAGTGGGAAAACATGAAAGATAAACCATTCCCGATAACAACGGAATCACACATCTTCAACAACATTCATACAATATGAAAGCAGAAATATAAATAGAATATTTGTGTTTCAACCTGAAGATGATAAAAACTATGTCGAAACGTCGTTAAAAGGAATTTTACAAATTGACTGAATCATACCTTCATTCTGAGAAATTGAACCCTTATTTGTTAGCACTTGGTTGTGAAGAAATGTGGTTTTATTGTTACATATCCTGTCACCGATAACGAAGCGAAATAAATTACATACCAGTTTTTAAGTCTAATCCTAAGCTTTCAAACAAACAAAAATTCATCAAAATCGGTCTAGTAGTTTTTGCGTGATCCTCGAACAAACAAACAGACAAATACAATTTTATAATAATATAGATAAAAGAAATACAAATTGAGATGCCCAATAATTATATCTAATGGGCCATTCCTTTTCTGTTCATGACAAATTTTTAGGTTTTTTTTTATTTTGTTTTTTTTTCCCACAAATCTACATTTTATAGCAATGGCTCAATTAACAGACACAGTTTCTATTAATATAGTGAGATGAACTTTTGAATGACGCCTTGGAGCTTCCTGCGCATTGAAAACAAAATTCTCGCAAATTTAATTTGGAGATGAATTTTCCGAGTAATAGGTATAAGGTTATGACTGTGAGTCCCACACGCACATGATTTGCGGGGTTTGGGAAGGAAAACGGAGTTTTCTTTCTATGTAATTAGGTGTTCTATGGTTTCAGTTTATAACGTCATTTGTCTAGAATCGATTCGCTGGAGGAAAACTACACGAGGCAAAAACAAACTCTCAACGGTAGATACGGCTATACTTCCTTATAATGTAGAAACAAATTTATTCATCTACACAATTCCAAATACTTTTTTATAGTGCTCTTTGAACCGCTACTGTTGATATCCTGACTCACCTTGAGGTTTATGTTGGTTAATGTATTTTCAGTGGAGGCTTCACTCCACTTTGCAGTCGCGTTGCTCAGAACTATTCCCAGATCTGATTTACCCGCAACGCCATTCATGGACTTGCTGAGATCTTTTTCCTTTTCTCCATTCCGCTGGAGCTCGAGCATTTCGGCTTTTCTGATTGCCTTGGCAACTTGCGTTTCATCGTATAGCATAAAATTATTCAGTCTTCTGATAGAAACCTTCAAATAAATTTTTTGATTTTATTAAATATATTGTAGTCATATAGACGTCTGGAACATTTTTTCTACAATTACAGATTGTTGATATCCATGAGTTTTGCTGAAGATTAAGGTAGTTGTCGTGAAATCCACTTCCAATCAGAATTCGTTTATATTCATACCACTTTTAGTTAACATTATTACCTGTATCATATTGAATTTTTGAAAAGATTTACCACACCGAAAGCGAGATATAAGGCTTCAAAGTTGTAACGTTTAACAGGTAATCCCTATAGTAAGCTACCGCGGACACCACATTTTAAGGCATAACTAAAAACCCTCCATTCAGATCTTTTTGAAAAACTAGTATATTATTAAAAGGTACGTGACAAATTTTATAAAAAAAATTTAAGACGCGTAGCCATACAGTTTTATTTATTGTTATAAGAAGTTTCTAAATTATTGCGTATGAGAAGTGCAAGAGGGTGAAGGATGAGAATCGTGGCAACGCCTCAAGCGATCGCTCGTGATTCAAATAAATGAGAGCGCGAGGGTCTTGCTGTTTTGAATTGAACTGTGTTTTGGAACGCACATATTTGTGAATAATTGCGTTAATTTATACTGATGCATTTTAAACATATTACAATGGGAATAGATATAAAATAAAATGTAGTTTTAACGAGTAACGGCAAAAAACAGTGCATAAACATTATTGCATTCATACATTTGTACAACACATGTACGTATAACATGATTCGAATATTTTTAAACATAAACAAAAATTATTCAGATTTCTAACAGGCTAATGAAATATAACGTATAAATCTACAAAAAATATAAACAACAATGAATGTAATATTATTTATTCTTAACTTTTATACTAAGTAATCAATTGATTGACTAAACATTTATTTTCAATTCATTAATGATTTTAGTTAATGCTTTCCTATTTTTAGTAACTCTAGGTTTTCCATTCTTCAATTTTTCAGTCATGTGATTAATCACAGCTTCTTCTCCTTCATCGTGATACATTTGTTTCAGAAAATCGTATGTTATATTTTGTTGCGCAATTTTGTTCAATAAATCCCGTGATATAACATTTTTTAAGGCACTTAAATTGGGTAAGTTACGAGATATTATTTCGTTCTCAAATCGCTCTGAAATACATTCTTTATATGATTTCATGTATGTTGATAAGTCTGACTCTTTACCAATGAAACAAACTAATTTTTGTAAAATTTGTACATCATACATCGCTTCCTGGAAATTATCTGATGTTTCGTTTGGCTAATTTTGATAGCTGTAACATTCCTGGCCCTTTTCGATCTGGGAACGGTTTTTTTTAAATAATTAAGCTATCCACAAATCCTGCTATCATGTTAAAATTTTCTATTAAATTATTATCAATGATTGCCCTTAGTAATCTAGGTACATCGAATCTCGCAACGAGTAAATTTGGAGTTGTAGATAAATTTAAAAATTCATTAAATTCTACCAAACAATCTACTAAATTTTGTGAATCGACTTGTACATCATCCAAATATAATTGACTAGAAATTGTACTCAATCCCGTAATTTTTGTCGCCACAGGATTGATCTACTTCGTAGGGCGGCGATTTGTAAAATGTCATCAGTCATGCATAATCCAAATATTTTTGAATCAAAATAAACTATGGAATAATTTATTGATATTGATTCGATGTTTTTTAATAATATTGATGAAGTTCTTGATTCGTTAATTCCAACGTTTGGTTGATATGTTACACCTTCTGACATTTCCTTCGATTTTCTTAACATTTCCCTTTTTTTGGTCAATTCAACTCTGCGCAACATTTTTTCTCTTAATGATAGCATCAGTCTTCTTTTTTTCCTATCAGAATCGTATCTTTGAGCATATGTAGCTGTATGACTACCTGGTTCCAAATTAATTTTTTTTCTTTTATTCAATAACGATACCTCGCCAATGTTTTTAGAGCACACTGCACTGGCTACTCTGTAATCTGCAGACGCACTTCACTGTAGCATTTAGATTTTGGTGCTTTATGAGCTACAATATTATTTACGCTTTCATTTGCCTGACTAGAAGCTGCAGAACAAAACTTATGGGCATTTCCACCGTATTTTTTCAATATATTTTGTAATTTGTTAAATAAATCGTTATTTTTTAATATTACATTACAGTCTGTATTTCAGCTCCAGTTTCTCTTCGACACCATGAACTACAATTTTCATGTTGACCAAATAGATGGCTGGGAATGGTACATAATACTTGAGCAAGTTCATTGCTATTTTTTTGGTTTTTTTATGTTCCCTTTTTTCAACTTTTGCTTTAGCAAACCTACCCGTTTTTGCGCGAAATCGATCCATAGCTTTGACTGCTTGATCATAAGAGTATCTTGAACAACTGAATCAAGTTTATTTTGAGCATGCTAGTTGCGTTTCTCAGCGTACAGTTCCCTCAAAAAAGATTCCTCTAATTCAGCGCTGAACATGTATTGCATCGCGCTAATCGAGACTAATTTTTGACAGTGTTTGTAGCCCGACAACTACCTTAAGGTAGTTGTCGTGCTACTAACAGGGTCAAAAATTAGGCTCGATTGTAGCGCGACGCGATACATGTTCAAACGCTGAATTAGAAGGATCTTTTTTAAGGGAACAGTAAACTCAGAAACGCAACTAGCATGCGTGATACAGCAAATAAGCCATGACTGGACTGTTGGCAACGTCGCAATCCAACGATCGCTCGAATTTAGTTGTTCAAGATACCGTGCAGTTTGCTCTAAAAACATTGGCGAGGTATCGTTATTGAATATAGGAAAAAATTGAATTTGGAACCAGGTAGTCATACAGGTACATATGCTCAAAGATACGAATCTGAAAAAAATAAGAATGATGCTAATATCAAGAGAAAAAAGTTGCTCAGAGTTGAATTTAAGGAAAAGTCAGAAGATGTAACATATCAACCAAACCTCGGAATTAACATCATCACTATTATTAAAAAACTCAATAAATTATTCCATAGTTTATTTTGATTTAGAAACATCTGGATTGTGCTTAACTGATGACATATTACAAATCGCCGCCAAATGTGAAAATAGATATATATATATATATATATATATATATATATATATATATATATATATATATATATGTTAGACGAAGCACCAATCCTGTGGCGACCAATATTACGGGATTGAGTACAATTTTTGGTCAATTATATTAGAATGATGTACAAGTCGATTCACTAAATTTAGTAGATTGTTTGGTAGCATTTAAAAAATTTTTGAATTAATCTATTTGCACATAATGCGAGATTCGATGTGCCTAGATTACTAATTAATAATAATTTAATAGAAGATTTTACCATGATAGCAGGATTTGTGGATAGCTTAATTATTTTTAGAAAAACGTTACCAGATCGAAAAGGGCCAGGAATGTTCGAGCTATCAAAATTAGCCAGATTCAATACCAAACGAAACATCAGATAATTTCCACGAAGCGATGTATGATGTACAAATTTTGCAAAAATTAATTCGTTTCATTGGTAATGAGTCAGAATTATCAATATACAAAAAAATTTCTGAGAACGAAATAATATCTTGTAATTTACCTAATTTGAGTGCCTTTAAATGTTATATCACGGGATTTATTGAAAAAAATTACGCAACAAAATATAACATACGATTTTCCGAAACAAATGTATCACGATGAAGGAGAAGCTGTGATTAAATAAATATTTAGTCAATCAAGTGATTATTTAGTATAATAGTAAGAAAAATTAATAATATTACATTAATTGTTGTTTATATTTTTTTGTAGATTTATACGTAATATTTTATTAGCCTGTTAGAAATCTGAATAATTTTTTTACGTTTAAAAATATTCGCATTATGTTATACGTACATGTGCTGTACAAATGTATTAATAAAATAAAGTTTATACACTGTTGTTTGCCGTTACTCGCTAAAACTACATTTTATTTTATATTTATTCCTATTGTAATATGTTTAAAATGCATCAGTATATATTAACGCAATTATTCACAATTATTATTCACAAATATGTGCATTCCAAAACATAGTTCAATTCAAAACAGCAAGACCCTCGCGCTCTCGCTTATTTGAATCACGAGCGCTCGCTTGAGGCGTTGCCACGATTCTCAGTCTTCCCTCCCTTGTACTTCTCATCCGCAATAATTTAGAACCTTCTTATTGCAATAACTAAATAACTGTATGGCTACACGCGTTTCCTTTTTTTATAAAATTTGTTACTTACCTTTCAATAATATACTAGTTTTTCAAAAAGATCTGAATGGGGGTTTTTAGTTATGCCTTAAAATGTGGTGTCCGCGGTAGCTCACTATGGGGATTACGTGTTGAACGTTGCAACTTTGAAGCCTTATATCTCGCTTTCGGAGTGGTAAATCATTCCAAAAATTTAATATGATACAGGTAATAATGTTAACTAAAAGTGGTATGAATATAAACGAAATCTGATTGGAAGTGGATTTCACGACAACTACCTTAAACAGGAAATGAATATAATTCCCTTTCTACTTAGTCTCCGTCCCATTAATTACCTATTGAATTATCCTGAATATACATAATATTCTTAATTAGATTCTACCTGCGTTGAACGGGAGTTCTTATTAGACATCCACATAAAATTCAGCGGCCTATAATCTCGCGTTAAGTTCAATCGATTTTAATCTCAATCATTGTGATATGTGAAATGTAAAAGTATATTCAATGCTCAAATCTAACTTTAAAATAGAAAAATGATACCTACCAACTTCTAGTTTCGATTATTGCTTACCTTAGCTTCTGCTACTTGTGAAATCCCTTGTGGGAAAAAGACGGTCATAGTCTGCCGTAAAATATTATAAAATGAGGTAAGTACGAATACTTTTTCTGCTGTTATCTCATACCCTGATAAAACATAAGCGAGAATACTGACGAATATCGACATTCTTGTACTGTACATTATAAAAGATAGGAGAATTCCCCTCATGTAAGAGGTTGTTCTGATCGATTTTATTTCGTACCTGAAAAAAAAATTTACTATAATTTCCTCAAATTTGCAAAGAATATGGAATGGAACGAGGAATTAGAAAGCTTAAAAATTATAGTTTGAAAAAAAAGAAGAGAAAAAGTTTTTGTAGCAATATAGACCAAAACATTAACTTTAATGTAAAAAAGCTTGATATCAGTTGTCGCCAACCAGGCCATAGCTTTGAAATTATTCGTGAAATTGAATGAATTCCTTGAATGAGCATACAAAAAGAAATGCATGGTGATTTTTTCCATATAAATAATAATTTTACTTGTGAGTTCACAAAATTGGATTTCGTAATTGGAGATTATCATTTCTTCTGGTCCTAAAAATATTATTAATATACATATCTGTTTTTCTCGTGTCTGGCATACTCATATAATGGGGTCTTGGTAGTTTGGTTCCCGCTAGGTAGTAAACTAGAAATTTATTTGAGATGCTTGATAATAAAATTTAATTTAGTTCCCAATCCAAAAAAGGTCAATAGTAATTTGGTTTCCGGGGACTACCTGCGTAATCACTTATTCGTGTAAGTGAAATTTGGGAAAACCTAAAATTAATTGTCTTTTTTTATTGTATAATAACAGAAGTGAACAGATAGTAATATTTTCGTGTAAATCAAATATTCAGATTTTGGAAAAAGTAACACAAATTTATTTAGATGGTACGTTTAATTATTGTGCACAATTTTTTTGACAGTTTTTTACTTTACACGGTTATTGTAATGGGCATTACATTCCATTAATTTTTTCATTGTTACCTAATAACGCGCAGATAGTATAAAACTTATTTGAATCAATAATAAATATTTGTAAACATAATGGTGTTACATTAAAAATTTAAAAAATTGTTATCGATTTTGAGAAGAGCATCCACAAAGCAGTCGAACAAATTTTTCCTTTAGCACAAATAATTGGCTGTCGGTTTCACCTTGCCCAATCGTGGTTTAGAAAAATTGAAAAATTCAAGAATACGGCCTTATAGCCGAATATAAAAATGAAAATTCTGAAGTTGGTAGATGACTTTTGGTCTTACATTTTTGAGTCCTCACGACGTTAGCTAATGCTTTGCTTTAGATTTGCTTGCGATAGCACCAATAAACGAAAAAATTCAAAAGTATTCCGATTACTTAACAGATAATTATATAACAGAAGAGTCTCTTCTTCCACCCTTTGTTTGGGCTGAGAATTCAGCTGAGCTTACACGAACCATTAATGCTTGAAAATCTTTTCATTAACATTTTAATGCGTCTTTTTATAAAGCACATCCAAACATTTTAATTTTTTTGGAAAAACTTCAAGAATTTCAAATTGAAACTTATGTAAAATTATAAACCATCACTATAACTGCTCAAATACATAACAGTAAAGTAAAAAATCGTCAAAAATGTATAGCAAAAATTATAGAATCTTTGTATTAGAAATGTATTGTTTATAAATAATTTTATTAAGTGTGTTTCTTTTCACTGTGCTGTAACTATTTGATATTGTATTTTTATTATTATAAGTAGATAAGAAGTATAGAACGATAGAAGCTTGTGTGATATACCTATATGTTGTATGTTTATAAAAAATTTTTTATTAAGTGTGTTTCTTTTCACTGTGCTGTAACTATTTGATATTGTATTTTTATTATTATAAGTAGATAAGAAGTATAGAACGATAGAAGCTTGTGTGATATACCTATATGTTGTATGTTTATAAAAAAATATTTTATTAAGTGTGTTTCTTTTCACTGTGCTGTAACTATTTGATATTGTATTTTTATTATTATAAGTAGATAAGAAGTATAGAACGATAGAAGCTTGTGTGATGTATATGTTGTATGTTTATAAAAATAAAAAATTATTATAAAAAAAATGAAAAGTAATTTTTCTTTCCATAATATGAGAGAAATGAAATAAAAATTATTTGGTTAAATTAATTTTTCTTTCCGGGAACCAAATTACACTTAAAGACCAGGCAAACAAAAACTGTCAGAAACCAAATTACACATAAAAATTAGGTAAACCTAAAATATCGGGAACCGAATTTTTCAGACCCTTCTTAATCTGGGAACCAAATTACATGTGCCCATATATTGCTTAGTACTGAATCATTGCAATTCGATGATTCTCCAAGACTATCGTGCATTGTGTGTCATGCCTTTCATTGTTTTCACAAACTGGGGTACTTTTTGTCAATGTCAATGACGACTTTTAGATTTCAAGTAAACTTCGAGTTTATGAATATTTAAATTATTTTTTCAAACTCCCTTTTATTGATTAGGAATTATTACTACTACTCCCAACACAAATAAAATAAATCATGATGTGATTTACAAGTATGAGTATACCAGCACACCATTTATTTGCAAATTAACGTTGTGGCTGAATGGAAAATAGCACTTACAAAATTCCAATAATTACATTTTTTACTTAACGTCAAGGAAATATTAATTAAAACCTAATTATTTGTTTAGCCAATTTACAACATCGTGACAATTACCCACAATTTCTAAGTATATTAGAACAACAAATAAAACTAAGGATGGATTTCTGAAAAATATATTTTTTTACATGCAAAAGACAAAAGATTATAGGAAATATAAAAAGTACAAACATGATTGAGAACTGAGATTAGCATAAGTGATAAAATTTAAAAAAATTTAAAAAAGAAAAATATAACATTTCACTATGAAACAAGAAAATGTCTTCAAGAAATAAATTGAAATGATGAAAGGAAGACAAAACATTACGAAAAATAAAGATAATAGTAGAATAAATTATTAAAAAAATCGAATCGACTATTATATTAGATTTCCAACTGACTGAGCGAGAATAGTGTACGAAAAATTAAAATGTTTCGCATTATGGATGAATTGCCATATAATTTTGTAGAAAAAGTGAATAGGTAGATGAAAAGTCTATGTTTATAATTTGTTTATCATTAATTAGTCCAGAAAAATATTCACTGAATGTATAAGTGCCTGCACGAACTGGTGATTTTTGTCAGGGTGGCATTAAATTCATTGTCACTGTCACGTCACCGAATATTTCTTGACTGTGCGCACTTACAGTGACAATCACGCAATTTATTTGTCAAGATGGATCTCGACAGGCGCGTGCTGGGGCGATTTTAGGACCCGGGAAATAATTCCCTTACTCTTCTGGAAATTTTTGTCATTTATTTGAATTAATTATTCGATTAATTGTAAAAGTTTTATTGAAGCTTTTTAGATACTGATACACAATAATCAACATTGGTTATAATTAAAAACTAAAGAAAATAGAGTTTTCTTTTATCTAAACAAACGTGATAACGTAAGAAAGGAATATTTAACAAAGTTACAAAAAAAAACACAAAATAATGTTTTAACAAATATCTAGATACAAATACAAAACACAAAATCGAAAATACGGGAACTATTACAACTACTGTAATAGACTTTTAAACGCTTTACTGTGGTAAATATTGCTTTGCTTTAACACAAGAGGCTGCAGAACAGAAACCAATTCTACTTTGGCTCCCGGCTTTCGCGCCTGCGCCTGATAAAATCTTTTGAACTCTTAAATTTACAATCGACAGCAATATCAGCAGAAGCCAATGACGAAGAATATTGGCCTTCTTGATCCAAATTGGTTTCCGCTCCTTTGTTACTTTTCCACAAATTACTTAATTTAACTATGCCAGATGCTGCGCACTGCAGTTTTTTCTGCTTTCGAAGTTAGCATTTTTCATCCTTGAAAAGTTCTTATCTTTTCATGGTTAAATTTTATGAATTCTTAATGCATAAAGAAAGTATACGACACGAGACACGATGATGTAAACGTAAACATGCACGTAGTAGTATGTAGCAGAGACCACAGCCTTTGATTGGGGAACTGGAAGTTGGAGGGGGTATTTTGTTACGTCGCCGGTCTCCGGTCTCCTCGCTAGGTCGCTCGCCGCAGTCGTCGCTGTGTCAATGTTTAATAGGTTGGGTGTGTTAGGTCAGGGGGCAAATTTATCTCATCGGGGTCGTGGGGCCCCATGTTGCCAATTTATGAGGGCCCACCGAGAAACTCCCGGTCGCCCGGTGGGCCAGTTCGCGCCTGGATCTCGAGGGTTTATGAACCGTCGCACAGCTGGGCCAAAAGTGGTCAAGTCCCTATGATTATTGATTATACACTAGAAAGGATAGCCGATTTTATCTGCCTTCCCCCCGCTCCCCACCAGCAGCGTGACGTCAACGCGGCACCACTATGGTTGGTTTGCCATAAGAGCCCATGCATTTTTCACAATTTTTAAAACTTTTTATCATTGTATTTTTAACTTAAGCCCGTTGATTTATTTTTGGGTGTTTCTGATTGGTGCGTTAATTTAGTTTACCTCCATTTAATTTTTAGAACTCTAGATGCCCACGTTTTCTGTGGATAACCCATAAATTGAACTGATGCTACTAAGTGCGTTTCAAACGTCATTTCGTGATAGGGCACTTCATTGTTTCGATTTATTGAGAATATTTGTGGAAACTTTGCGCCCATATAAATAGGAATTAATGAATTGTCTCGATATTTTTATAAGTTGAAAATTTGGGTGAAGTTTTTGAGAGTTTGTTGATGGTTTTACAAAAAGTTACCGCATCCAGGTATGATCTAAAGTAAAAACAGCTTGAACTAACACTGCCTAAGGAATTATATCAACCCTTCAGCATTTTTCGAGTTTACCTCAAATATTTTCAATAAATCGAATACAGTTAAAAAAAACAAGGGTCCAACACGCACTTAACAGTCGATTCAATTTTCACTTATTCACGACAAACTATAGATGTTTGTGGTACTAGAAATATTTTATAAAAAAATTTATGAGATTTTCGATCAACGTGTACCAATGGCTTTATTAAAAAAACATTCATACCCACCTTGGTTCAGTCGGAGAATTATTTCAGACATCAGGAAAAAAAATTGCATAGAAAATTGTTCAGGAAATATGGCAGGGAATTGGATGAACAATTCAGGTACCTGAGGTCAAAAATAAAAAGGGATATAAAGAATGCCCATAGGCAGTATATTAATGAAATTGAAGAAAGTATTACAGGAAACTCTGGTAATTTTTGGAACCTTGTTCATTCTGTTAGAAAAAAGCCGTGTACTTCTGACACAGGGGCAATGATTTATAAAGGAAGGAAAATTGAAAATAAAAGGGGAAATTAGTCTTGCGTTCGCTGGGTATTTTGAATCTGTCTATGCTGATGCAGATGCGAATTATAATATAGATGAATTCAAGTTCAATGAAGATGGTGCCATGAACCGCCTTTGCATCAGAACTCTCACAGATGAAGAAATAAAATCGGCAATTAGGTCTCTGAAACCAAAAAAATCTTTGGGCCCTGACAAAATACCTGCTTATATTATCAAAGGATGTGCGGATTTTCTACTGGCCCCACTGAGAATTTCTTAGCAACAAATAAATATCCTTCTCTTTGGAAGACAACTAAAATATGTCCAATTTTTTAATCTGGAAAAAAAATTGTCAATTATAGACTTGTGGCTTTGATTTGCGTTCCAAGCGAAATATTCAAAAGTGCGTTATTCAAAAAAATATATGACTTCGTTAGTCCTTCAATATCGCCAGAACAACATGGTTTCATGACAAAAAATCTACCGTTACAAATTTAATAAGTTTTACACAAATAGTGAGAGAAATTGTTAACAGCCGACGGCAAGTTGACATGGTGTTCACCGATTTTCGTAAAACTTTTGGCATAGTAGATCATGATGTGTTGATAAATAAATGTTTAGCTTTGGGTTTTCAAAAAAATTAATCAATCGGTTTGTGTCATATCTAAAGGGGAGACAACAGTACGTTGTATTTGGGGGATGCAAATCGGAAAATATTAACCCAAGGTCAAGAGTACCACAAGGATCCAATTTGGGACCACCTATCTTTGATAAATTCAGTTCTCAGAGTGCTATTTGTTGTTTGCTGATGATTTGAAAATATTGAAGAGAATTCAAAATGTTTCTGATTGTGAAAATTTGCAGAAAAGATCTTGATGATATATGGCGTTGGTCAGAAGAAAACAAACTTCCTTTTAATACTGGTAAATGTTTTACAGTAACATTCACTAGGAAAAACATTATAACAAATTACACCTATGAATCGGACAGAACTCCATTACCTGTTGAAGAAAATGTGAAGGATTTAGGAATAATTTTTGATAAAGAGTTCAAATTTGATGTTCATATTAATAGCGTGGTGACAAAAGCACATAAAATGTTAGGATTTGTTATTAGGAATGCCTGCTAATTCAACAATCATAAAACATTGCAAATTATCTATAATTCATTCTTAACGAGCATCTTGGAATATTGCGCAATAATATGGTCTCCTTTTTATAGCTGTTATAAGGAAGAGATCGAGAGAGTGCAATTTTTTTTAAAGATATTTTTATTACAAAAAACACGGCGAATACATTTTCAACATTCCTCACATAAAATTATTGACGGAATGTCAATCCATATAGTTGGAAGAGAGAAGAGAAATATCATCGGCAATTTTCATCCATAAACTCATACATGGAACAGTAATATGTCCCTTAATATTGAATAAAATATATAAACCAACCCCTCAATATAATAATAGAAATATTCCACTCCTCACGATACCAAAACTGAAGACCAATCTGGGTATAAATGTATAGTCTATAGAATATGCCAGATAATAAATAAACTGGAATATGATATATTCGAGGATACACACGGTAGGTACAAAACACTACTATTTTCGCACTACCATAGGTCCATAGGTTGTATAAATAATGCGAAAGTAAGTAACGAAATTCATTTATCAATTTATTGCTATTATTACAGTTGTGATCGTTATTATAATTATTATTTGTTAATATTTATTAGGGCGATGTCTACAATATAAGGGAATTATATATGTTTGTATTCGATCATTGGAATTATAATTCTGTAGATTAGACAATAAATTATATTAAATAAAATAAAAATAAAATAAATTCATTGAAACGAAAGTCAAATGATTCAGCAAACATGAACCTTAAAAAACTAACAGGAAGAGAAACCGCTGTGAATAAGTAGAAAAATACATGGCCACTTATGTCAGACGAACCATCCAGGTTCCCTGGTGACGTCAAATGACGATGCAAATTCGCGCTTGTGCAGATGAAATATGAAATAAGTCATATTTTTCATGTGTATAATCGTTGGTCAAATCCGACATTCTCATATCATTCTCAAGAGTTGCTGATTAAATCTTTAAATTACCCAAGAATACGCCATATCCAAAGTTAATTCCTGAGTTTATTTTTCTGAAAGTTGCAGAGGGTTGAATTTGAATAATTTTGGAGCGTAAGCACCATAGGTCTGAAGGCAAAACTAGTTTTTGGAAGGACCAAAACCATCTGCTCGAAGGGTAAGGACTGTGCTTTACTTAGTACAGAAAAAAAATGTTGAGGCCATTTTGGTCTTATTATAAAACAAGTTCTGAACAAAATATGCAAGTTTCGTAGGCTAGACTTTTCAAGGACCACCTTGGTCCGGAAAGCTGGTTTATAGATAGTATATCTCAAGGCTTACCTAGTAAGTCTCACATCAATAATGTTCTCGCGTAACTTAGCCTTCATTGAATTGAAAATTTATCAGTTTGAAAATAGAAAAATTGAAATTAAAGACTTTTTGAAATTTATAAGTTACAAATTCAACGAATTTATTAGAAATCCTTCTTTTTATAATCTTAAATCAACAACCAAAAATATTTGTCAATTTTGTTAAAAATTTACAAAAATGAAACACTCTGTATATGCTAATATTTTATACACAGTAGACTAGGGTCTATCACACTAATGACCACCTGAGTTCGTGTTGGATTAAAAAATTGCCTGTGAGACTGTCTGAGATAAGGTTCACCGATAGTATCAGTAATATTTACGAAAAGTATGATAAACTTACCTTCTGGATAAGGAGACCAAATGGTTGAACGGTTTTTCCCAGGCATACATTTTTATCACTTGTATCCCCGAAATTATCTCATTCATCAAACGAACCCTTTCGTCTGTCCTCAGTGCTGTTCTCATGCGTAATATTGAAATTCGTTTTCCTAGATAAACTGGAATGGAAATATATTTTTAGAAGCATTCATCAAGACAATTTAATTCACAGTCGATATAAAGCATTCTGCTCGTACTTTATACGTACAACCACCAATATTGTAATTTTTACTGTCCATTTTTCAATACTGAACCATCATTGGATTCCTCTCATAAGGTGAATCTCCCCAATTCATTATATTGATGAGATTTTCAGATACATTTTCATTTAATTTATATTTTTGTTCAATTTATTCGTATTAATTTCCCATGGTTGTAAAGTGATACGCTGCTATAACATTTATGTAGTAGATAATGTTGTTATTGAATGCTAAAAGTCATAAAAAAGTGATAAAGAAATACATTGAAACTCAGTTGAAGAAACATAATTTATGAAATTATTCTATTTATCCACTGATTGCGGTAAAAGTATATTATGTGAGGAATTTTTTATGATGAAAAATTTCTGGTATCAGGGTTTCCAATAAATTTTGTTGGATGACTTCATCAGCCAAGTTTCATTAGCATAATTTGTGATACGTGTTTAGTTTATTTTCCGGTGAACATGGTTAGTCATATTCATTCCTATGGCATACATAATTAGTAGTTGAAATATATTGGGACTATTATTCTTATCATATCTAACCGAAAATAACTACCTTTCCCATAACAGGACTCCAGTTGGTGGCTAATGATATCGAAACAAAATTGCGCTACAATAAATATCATAGTTGTTACCTTTGTTACAAAAGACATAACAATGGTGGAACTATTTTTTCTCCAATAAAATAATTATTTTCAACTGCTTTCTTAGTTGTCTTACCAACCCCCAATGAAAACTGGTACGAGTTAAAATCACGGGGGTCCTGAAACTACTTCTGGGGCCTTGAAGAAATGTTTCACCGGCAACGGAAATCAAAAGGGTGAGAAACAATGATTACAAGACCGACGCGACGCTTCTATCACGACAAAGTGACCCCGTCAGAACCAAGTCAGTGGAAATCGAATACTCTTCGTGTTTCTCATATACATTTCAAAACATAACCGTGTGAGCATTGATAGAAGGAATTCTACTCATTTGAACTGTTACGATAGAAGTTGGAGAATCTGTCGAATATTATGTAAAATGTGTTTTTATTAGAAAATAGTCTCATATTATCATGGGTTGAATCGTCATGAATTAATATTGTTACAAAATGTAGAATACGCCCCTGCGTTGTTTGTAATAAGCGGGACCGTTGACCTACATTCTCCAAACAACTGAGTGGGTATTCCGATGACGTCATTGTCCCGAAGTTTCGAGAGCCGCTCGAATGATCGAGATGGCAAGACGAGGATATACAGGGTGTTACCAAATAAGTGCGAAAGTTTTCAGGGGGTGATTCCTTGTCGATAATTATAGGTGGTTTTTCATGTAAACAATAGCTCTTAGGACTTTCCTTGAAATGTAACACGCTTTCAGAAATGAGAAAAAAATTAGTTTTTCTTCTTGAAATTGCTGAAGAGTTGAAGATATGGCATTTTGTGGGCAAGTTCTACCAATAAAAAGGCTACCTATGGATATTTTTTTAATTTTGTAATTTTTTAAAGGGGTGAAACATGCAACCCCTATTCTATTTTTTACCAGAACTTTTTAACGAAACAAAATTTCTAAATTTGAAAATATGTGTTGAAAAGAACGATTCATTGCGAAACTTTTTCAACTACTGTGTTGTGTCCGAAAAGAAATAGTTTCCTAATAAAAAAATAAAATACAACGTTAAAACAAGCCAAATGGAAGATTTATCAAGAAGAATCCTCATCTGACGAAAGTGGAGAAATTGTTTTGAATGACTATTCATCAGATAAGGATTTGTGATTCGACACAAACATCTGCCAAATGTGTTCCCAAGGGTGGATATATTATCGCAAAAGTTTTTGGAAAGTCATGTGGCAGGAAATATGTAGCTGTTGTTGATGAAAGCATCAGATGGTTAGGGGTTCGTTTTTTAAAGAGGAACATACCATCAAATATATTCTGTCTTCTGAATGAGTCGCCAGCAATCGTCACATTTAGTGAAGTCGTAATGATTTTGCCTGATCCCATCATAGATTCGAGGGCAAGATTCAAGGATATGATCTACTCTAATATAGACTCAACTGAGCATAGTTTGCGACAGTGTAGTGGGATGATTTTTTGCTCCAAAACCCGATAAATACGTTTCTATAATAATGTCCATAGTCTCTCTGGTGAGTGTCCATAGTCTCCCTGGTAAGTGTCTCCCATGGGTGGGAGACAATGGACAAAATACAACATTTTATAATTAATTATAATATTTAAATAATGAAGATAATTTTAGCTCTGATTTTGTAAGGATGTGATCCGTAAGGTGGTTCCCCCACGAGACAGTTGTATAAGGAAATTATTAAAATTTGCTAATTCATTCAGATCGTAATCAATAACTTTGTAAAGCCCATATATACGTACTCAGTGCCAGTAGATATAGCACGAATATCATTTGCTTTCGTAAAATTTATTCTAAAAGTATTTTTGATCTGACATTGCGAGTAAACTTTTTGACGGAACTACTATGCCTCAACACACAGAAAAAGTTGCCTATACAGACGACGCATGTGAGCTGTTCAAACTGAGCGCCTGGCCGTGCGTACACTGTTGCCGTTCTCCGTTCCGTTCCTCACCATTCGCTCGTTCCCTTGCAAAATATATCGTATGGAGCCTAAACCTTAGTACTTCTCGAGATTATATCTGTCAAACTAGATGGTCAAATACTTTGTTTTTTTTTCACAATATCTGCGATATCCTGCTCTAGCTCTTCCACGTTTTTCATAAACTTCTTAATTTTAGTACTAACGGTAGAATTAATAATGTGCTGTTTGCCTATGCATGGTCCATGTGTTAAGTGTTAATTGAGTCAACTTCAATTATACAGTGCGCGTCAAAATTATGGAACAAATTTGATATTTCGCAAGCCATGTACTTTTGACAAAAATCCTAAAATGGTCGATTTTTATTTTAAAATGCCGATTTTTTTATGTATATTCTAAAGAGGTTATGTCACTAGTTTTGACATGGTGACGTAATCGTTTTTTTTTTTTAAATTGGAATAGATGTCTTGTGATACCTCATCTGAAAGGCCTTTCAATACTGCATTCAATGATAATAATTAATTAGATTTTTGTTTGTACAGGGTGAACAAAAATTAATATTTTATTTCAATAAGAGAATAACTTTATATCCAACAAAATAGAACAGTTAAATGAGATGTTCGAAATGCCATCCACCAGTCTCTTGACGATGAGCAAATCTACGGACACATTCCTTTTGCACATTGCGAATAACTTCCGGAGTAATTCTGTTAATTTCGATCCTAATTCGATTTTTCAACTCTTGTAGATTTTGCGGCCTATCTACATAGACCTTCAATTTCAAATAACCCCATAAGAAAAAATCCAGGGGCGTAAGATCTGGAGATCTTAGGGGCCACTCTATCGGTCCGCGTCTACCAATCCACCTCCTAGGAAAACAGTTATTCAAAAACTCGTGAACATCACGTGCATAGTGCGGGGGTGCACCATCTTGTTGCAACCAAATACTTTCATTTGGTGAGTTAGGATTGTTGGCGTTTGGAAAAATATATTTTCATTATTATTACATTATGATTATGAAATTCTTGTATTGTCATCGGTCCTTGATATGTGTGACAAATTTCAGATTATTCGGAAGATTGGAAGTGGGTGAATATTTACTTCCAAGATTTTATTACATTGTGAGTTATTTAGTTACAAGTAAAGATAATAAAAGCGTGTTGAAAAATGCAAAATTTTACTTTTTTGAGCCAAGGCTCGAGTCCCTCAGACTGCCCTGGCAGACTAGTGAGTCAGTGCTCTACTACACCAATGGATCCTTTCCAAATATTAATAGTTAGCTATTTCCTAGTCCAAAATGGAAACAAAAGACAATCACAAATTAATGCCATAATAGGCAAGTTAGTGTCAAATAAATGTCAGTTGAAATATCAACAAATATTCTTCACAAATTCTAAGTGAAAAGGTTCTTAAAGTAAACTATGGCTACTTTAAGTAAAACCCAACGCATAGAAATTTCAATTTTTATTGGATGCGGAGATAGAACCAGAACTCAGCAAGAGGTATGCGACTTGTTCAATGCGAAGTATCCAAATAGACCTATCAGTCGTTCAACAGTCAGTAAGATTGAGAAAAAATGTAGAGAAACTGGTCATGTCAAACATATTCCGAATGCTGGACGTCCTAAAATAGAAGAAAACGTGAAACTTGATGTTCTATTGGGTGTAGAGAATAATCCTCACAATACTTCACGACAAATTGCAGCAGACCTTGACATATCCCAAAGTTCTGTATTACGTATTCTAAAAGTAGAAAAGTACCATCCATACAAAGTACAGCTACATCAACAACTCAATGATGATGATCCCGATCGCCGTTTGGAGTTCTGTGAAATAATGCACGATTTGTGTAACCGCAATCCACGTTTTATAAAACAAATTCTGTTTTCCGATGAGGCTACGTTTTGCCTAAATGGTTCAGTAAATCGTCAGAATTGCAGATATTGGAGTAGGGATAATCCTCACTGGATGATGGACGGGCATACTCGATACCCTCAGAAAGTCAATGTTTGGACAGGGATAATAAACGACAGGATTATTGGCCCGTAGTTTTCCGAAGGAAATCTCACAGGGGAGCGTTACTTGGAATTTTTAAGAAATGAACTCATACCTAGCCTTGCCGATATTTTTCCAAACGCCAACAATCCTAACTCACCAAATGAAAGTATTTGGTTGCAACAAGATGGTGCAACCCCGCACTATGCACGTGATGTTCGCGAGTTTTTGAATAACTGTTTTCCTAGGAGGTGGATTGGTAGACGCGGACCGATAGAGTGGCCCCTAAGATCTCCAGATCTTACGCCCCTGGATTTTTTCTTGTGGGGTTATTTGAAATCGAAGGTCTATGTAGATAGGCCTCAAAATCTACAAGGGTTGAAAAATCGAATTAGGATCGAAATTGACAGAATTACTCCGGAAGTTATTCGCAATGTGCAAGAGGAATGTGTTCGTAGATTTGCTTATTGTCAAGAGACTGGTGGATGGCATTTCGAACATCTCATTTAACTGTTCTATTTTGTTGGATATAAAGTTATTCTCTTATTGAAATAAAATATTAATTTTTGTTCACCCTGTACAAAAAAAATCTAATTAATTATTATCATTGAATGCAGTATTGAAAGGCCTTTCAGATGAGGTATCACAAGACATCTATTCCAATTTTAAAAAATTACCGATTACGTCACCATGTCAAAACCAGTGACATAACCTCTTTAGAATATACATAAAAAAATCGGCATTTTAAAATAAGAATCGACCTATTTCAGGATTTTTGTCAAAAGTACATGGCTTGCGAAATATCGAATTTGTTCCATAATTTTGACGCGCACTGTATATATCTCGGGTTCGGCATGGTAAAACTTGTTAAAATTCTATAGAGGGATTGTTCACATGTCAAATAATACGTATGCCAAATTTTAATACTTTCCTAATTCAACTGTCTCGTGGGGGAACCAACTTAATAACTAAGCTTTGCCTTCCAATATACAAAAAATTATTATTCCCATAAACAAAAAATCTACAGTCCCTAATATAAAATGTGCCCATTATCTCCCCGGTCTCCCATACTTCGTTTGACTATCCAACGATTATGATAGGATTGATCTGAAAATGCTCTCACTATCGTATGCACTGCAGCACCATCGTGTTTCAACCACTTGCGGTTCTTATGGTGTTCAAATACACGTCTTCTAACATTTTAGGAAGATGTTCGCGAAGAAAATGTAAATATCTATTAGCATTCACCACATTGTCGAAAAACTAGGTTCCAATAATGTGATTTCCAATAATTCCTCCCCAAATATTGAGCGACTGTCGCTTTTGGTGATTGTCGGACATATCGTTTAAAAAAAATTGATAGATTGGATAGAAAAAAAATGGAGCTTGCATGCACCCCGTAGTCATTGTGATTCAGTATTAGCTCCATTGAAGAAGCTATCGTACCTATAGCGAAACACGAGTCGTGGTTTTGTGAACCCAATTTAGTGAAGTGTGTTTTGTATATCATGGATGGGCCTCGTCAATTAAAAAAATTGAAGAATTTTGGAAAATCAAACTATGCTCTTGAACCAACTAGAATATTGTAGTGCAATTTTGTCTCCATACCTATTTTTATGTTGTGGTTGCTTCTCCGCTTGAAATAAAAATTGACCCAGACAAGCGATTCCCGCCAGCGATGGCTGAATTCATGGGCAATGTATAATACATTAAATACCAAAGCCTTCCCAACACGTACAGAAGACCCTTGTGAATTGAATGTTATCAAATGAATCAAAAAACACAGTGAACTAGTCATATCTGACAATATTGTAACATACAGGGTGTTAGTGAATAAGTGCGACAAACTTCAGAGAGTGATTCTGCATGAAAAAATAATGACAGTTTGATATATAACTTTCGTCCGCAAATGCTTCGTTTTCCGAGATACGGGGTGTTAAAGTTTTTCTTAAAAACGTACTATTTATTTATTGCTCTGAAACCGGTCGAGATATGCAGATGAAATTTGGTGAGTTTCATTGCGCATTTTTTGACTTAATTAATAATTGTATGTTCATCATTGGCGCGCATACGGGTAATAATCACAATTTTTTTGGAGAAACAAATGGTACGCCATTGAGATATTTCAAATTAAAAATAATTTTTGATTTCCTCGTTCAATTTGTGACAAAAAATCTCTCCTGCTTTTTTTTCGTATGGGACGCCGTTTTTTTGCAAAAAAATAAAACATCTTAACGCGTATTTGTCATCACTTTATTACATTATCTAGTAGCGATGCTAGTAGGCTACTGTCAACATTCTGTTAGATACGAATATTTCAACGAAATGTCAAATTAGAGTTTTTTCATTTTCAAGCTTTTAGTTTGGTATAACATTAATGATAATAAGTAATTAATTTTTCTTCGAAAAGAATGGGATATTATACAAATGCGGAATTGTTAGACATGCATTTTGTCTATGGTCGGCAAGCTTGACGATTGTATGCCGAGTTGTATCCAGGACGCAGGGTACCCGATCACACAATATTTGCTCGATTTCACCAACGTTTGCGCGGAAATGGTACATTTAAGAAACAAACGGCTGACAGGGGCGCCCTCGAGAAGTACGAACTGTGTAACTTGAAGAAGCAGTTCTCGAGTTAATTGTGGAGTCACCTGGAACAAGTACTCGAAAAATTGCTAACATACTGAATGTAAGCAACTTCACTGTATTTAAAATTCTTAA
Source organism: Gonioctena quinquepunctata (assembly GCA_018342105.1). Classification (NCBI taxonomy): domain Eukaryota; kingdom Metazoa; phylum Arthropoda; class Insecta; order Coleoptera; family Chrysomelidae; genus Gonioctena; species Gonioctena quinquepunctata. Next base: position 24,207 of record JAFIRS010001712.1, read on the forward strand.
AGAACAGCAATTGTATCCGTTTCATATTTAACGTGTGCAAGCTCTACTATCTAGAGACTTCTTTCCGCGCCTATTTTTTTGCCATTGGATTCTTCAGCAAATTGCTCAAATTCCTAATTTTTTTGATGGCGTTCTGTTTACTGGCAAGGCTAATTTTTGCCAAAAGTGTATACGAAATTTCCATAACAATCACCTCTGGGCTGGGGAAAATCCACATGGAATCTTTGAAGCTCATTTTCAGCATCAGTTTTCAGTAATTGTATGGCTTGGGTTACTTGATGATCATTTAATCGGTCCATATTTCCTCCCACAACGACTAACAGGCGACTCCTACCTTAATTTCCTACAGGAAGAGTTACCTGTTCTTCTTGAAGAAATTCCTCTACAGCTGAGACAAGACTACTGGTTCATGCATGATGGTGCACCAGTCCATTTTAGAATTATTGTACGTAATCACTTAGATACAGTATATTCAAATCGTTGGATAGTTAGGGGAGGTACGGAACATTGGCCTGCTCGATCTCCGGATTTGAATGCTCTAGATTTTTACATTTGGGTTTTTTTAAGTCATTAGTTTATTCCACTCCCGTCAAAAATGTTAAAGACCTGAGGAATCGAATTATAGCCGGCTGTGAGACAATAAGGAATACACCATGAATATTTGCGCGAATACGACAATCAATGAGGCGAAGAGTTGAATATTTTATCTGAGGGAGGTCATTTAGAACATTTGTTGTAGCTTTGCACCTTTTTATTTATAAGTGTTATTTTCTGTTATTGTTCTGGTTTAACGTTATTGCATTAGTTAGTTCTTGATAATGCATTGAAGAAATGAAAAATACGCGTTATGTTTTATTTTTTTGGCCCCCATACAAAAAAAAGGAAGGAGAGATTTTGTGTCACAAATTGAACGAGAAATTCAAAAATGATTTTTAATTTTAAATATCTCAGTGGCGTGACATTTTTTTCTTTAAACAAATTGAGATCATTACCCGTATGCGCGCCAAAGATGAACATAAAATTCCTAATTGCATGTCAAAAAATACGTAATAACTACCTCTTAAAACTCACCAAATTTCATTTGCATAACTCGACCTGTTTCAGAGCAATAAATAAATAGTCAGTTTTTAAGAAAAAATTATCACCCCGTATCCCGAAAAACGAATCATTGGCGCACAAAAGTTATATAGCAAACTGTCATTATTTTTTCATGCAGAATCACCCCCTGAAGTTTGTCGCACTTATTCACTAACACCCTGTATATCTTTTTATATATTTTTTGTAAGGTCAGAGTTTATATAGTATGCCGACTAGAACCCGATTTCTGTTCAAGTGGAAAAAAGGCAGTGAACAAAAATAATAGTCACCATAAGCCTGGTTTTTAAATTGAATGATGATTTATGTATGTGAAATATAAATTATTGGGTGGGCAGAATGATTTACAAAATGTTCTCCTGAGATTCATCAGTGATAATTATTTTCACAATATTTTGATGATATTAATGGATGTACAGGATAATACATATATATCTCCCTCCATATAAGGATTCCCATCATTGTTAGAAATATGAATGGAAGCATGCTCTATTCAGTAGATGAAGTCTTCAAGACTAGTATTCTCAACAATACCAAAATGAATGGCACACATTATATGTCTGTGATTGAATCATATCAGACATTAAATAAATGTATTTTTTTAAACCTTGACCAGCGAAAATATCTAATAGCTACTCCAGATATTTCATCATGCAAACAAACAATTTTCTTCCTTTTTTTATTCTATTTAAATAGAAAAATTATTAATAAAGAACATTCACCTTCCAAGATAATGTATATGATCCTTCCTCATAATTCACTGTATTATCACGGTCAAGGTTACTATTAAAAGGCAGAGTGAACAAAACAAAAACATGCATACTTTCGTCTACCATCCAATTAAAGTGAATAAACCACGAAACATAATGACATTTCGCCGTGTAAGTCCACACCCAAAACAAGCATTCATAGATATTAGTATGAATTATATGTAATGACAATTTTGCGGGCGATAAAAAAATATTTATCAAATTCGATATAGGGAACATAACAAGGGATATATAGTTTGACCCATCGCAATGTCGTCATCCTCATCAATTCTTTATTTTCGGTACAGATTGCTCTGCATCACTGAGAAACAGCTGTGACGTCATTCCGTGTCATCAAGTGGCAGATTCGTTACGTTATAATATGCCCCATTCATTGATTATACATTCCTCAATCAACCACATCGCTAAAAAACTTTTGAATATCTGCAAATTGAAAAAATTTTCATTTTGTCAAAGTAGGTATCAAAAAAAGAGATTCTGAAAAAATGTCACTTTGGGAATATGGAAAATATAGCTTCAGTATATAGAGAAATGGGTAAAGTCTGTCTTCATGGTATTGTCACGAAAACTAATACTCTACGCCACTGCACCACTACTCGTCGGGACTGGCTGACTTAACGGCAATTTCAGAAAATACCAACAGAAGGATGGAGGGGTTTCGAGAATTTTTTTTCAATTTTGAGTGAATTCATCGGTGTGATTTGTAACTATTATAAAGGTAATTTATGGCAAAATCACATATATTTATTCTACATTATTCCGACGTTTCGGCTCCCATTTTGGAGGCATTTTCAAGAAAAGCGGAAAAATACATAAATTATTGATTGGAGTAAAAGAGGGAAGTGATTTCCAATCGAGGTCTGAATCTACTTACTCCTAAGTTGTAGTTGTAGAAAGGTAATTTATTCGGGGTCTCAATCTGCCTAGTCCTCAGGTGTTGTCACTTAGGTAGGGTTCAGGATTTCAGGACTCGATCTGACTACTCCACGGGTCTGGCCATTAGTTCCCTCTGAAGGCGGGTACTCACTGGCGAGCCGTAACTGAGACTGCAACGGTTGCAGCAACATATTTTGGTGATTATGTTGGCGTTTTTGGTCGCGCGCCGTACTGAATCGACAGACAATTTATTTGAATATGGAAAACGTCTACGATGATGGTGGCGTCATGAAATGTATGTAGATACAAATGGATCTGCATTACTTGATGCTTTAAAATTTCAAAGTATCAGTGGGCATTACAAAAATTGTATCCGAATGAGCCCTACAGATTTTGTTATTGTATTAATTTTCCTGAAAAATTAGAAAACTAATACTAACTGCAGAAAAGCAATTTAAGTACAAGACAAAAAATTTGAATGATCAATATTGAATACATTGAAACATTCAGTTGCTTTCTCTTAGCGTTATAATAAAATCATCTTTTCTAGTTCCAACGATTTTTTATCATTTGCTTTCTCCCTTATCCATGACAACAATACATTTTCGGAACGAAGTTCTTTTACGCGGCTTACGGTAGCTGTTGACTGGTAGAAATTGTCACGTAAGAAACTAGCGTTATGCCCCCTCAATGATACTTTCTTTCTTTTTCTCTCTCTCTGTCTCTTTCTATTATTTACGAGTCTGCAAGACAACCGTCTAGCTCTTGCTCGTATGATTCCGAAGGTGTACGAAACCATCCGATTTATTTAACGTGTGTTTAGATGATTATATCCTTTTTTGGACATTATTCTCTATAAATAAATAAGTGGTGGATAGCGTCTGTAATTAAATATCAACAGAAAATGTTTGTAGGTCCTCTCGATTCGGTTCTATTTTTCATTTTCTGTCTGATATGCCACAAACTATTTTCGATTAATATTTAATCACATTATTTATATTTACTTGGCTGAGTCATGCACATTGAAATTTCGGGTGTGAGTTGGTCGATAATCCTATACAGTGCTTCTCAAAAGTCCTCCCCCCTCTATTTTTAGAACGATTATACATAAACAAGTGAAATTTGGAAACTGAATATTAAAGGTTGTAAACTTCCCTACTAGTGATGATAGGATGACGAAATCGTCAAAGATGACGTCACAAGGCCATTGTGACCAATAATTTTAAATGGAACCCTACGCCAAGCGACACCTCTTTTAAAAGGTATCGAAAAAACCTATTCAATGATACTAATTTTGTTTGTGTTTATGGCAGTTTTAATGGCTCATTAGTAAACAATGAAATTTAAATTCCATTCAGTATGATATTAATTACAGATTTAAGAATCAGTATCTACTCAAAGAAATTGCTCGAAGTGACCTCCATTTACTTCCTGACTATCCTATTTTTAAACTCTTCTCGTACTTTTGCAAATGTGTCTGCGGAAACAGCCTCACATTCTGCAACAATACGTTGTTTTAAAACGTCAATATTGTCAGGTTCAGTGGCGTAAACCTTCGATTTAAGGTACCCCCACAGAAAAAAATCCAAAGGTGTGAGGTCCGGTGATCGAGCTGGCCATTCCGTTGAACCTCGTCGTCCAATCCATCTACCACGATACTCCTCATCCAAATACCGTCTTACTGTACCGCAATAGTGTGGAGGAGCACCATCCTGTTGGAATGTTATTTCCAAATTGCCGAATTCATCTGGATTATCTTCCAAATTTTCAAGGATTAACGGTTCTATTGCGTTTTGCAACAGCTCCAGATAAACCTCACCAGTTGAATTAGTATTTAAAATAAGATGCCCAACGATGTGGTTTCCCAGGATACATTCACCTTCTGGGGAAATTGGGTATGTGTTTCATTCTGTGTATTTACATTTCCATTTAGATAGCAAGTACTTTCGTCACTAAAACAAATTGTTTTGACATAGTCTGGCTGTTGGTTAATTTAATTTTCCATATTTTCACAAAATTCTAGTCTTCGGTCTGGGTCGTCGTCGGAGAGTTGATGAACCATTTTTAATTTGTATGGATGAAATTTGTTTTTTTTTCGACACCCTGTGTACTGTACTTCGCCTGACTTCACAGGTAGATGCAACGTGAGTTGTTGAAGAAGTACGATTAACTATTACTTCTGCCAGTATATCAATTTTTTTCTCATCAGAAATTTGTGGTCTGCCAGATCGTTTCGCATCATTAATACTACCCGTTGTTTCAAACATACGAAGAAGCTCCCTTAAATAAGTCCTCGAAATGGGGCGATCGGGAAACCTCTCATTAAAAATGCGTTCTGCTGCATGAATATTTTGTCCGGTTTCACCAAGAATTAGGACCGCTGCTACTTTATCACCGAAAGCACGTACCATTTCGCTTCTTGAAGCACTTAAACGTTCCGCTCACAACAGTTTAACATATTATTGAAATGTACAAAAATATTAAAAGTACCAAAAGCTGCTAAAACAGTTAAACGTTCGATCAACAATACACAAATTATTAAATGTACAAAAACTTGGACAAATACAAAAACGTCGAATTAGGGAGAACTATCCAGAGAAAAACGTCAGCTCATTTGACAACTATCCAGAGGCGGAGCTTAAATGTTGAATTTTAGTATTAACTGATTTAATTCATCACAGCTTTGCGTTTTTTAGAAGCGAGTTGCCAAAACTGCCATAAACACAAACAAAATTAGTATCATTGAATAGGTTTTTTCGATACCTTTTAAAAGAGGTGTCGCTTGCCGTAGGGTTTCATTGGAAATTATTGGTCACAATGGTCTTGTGACGTCATCTTTGACGATTTCGTCATCTATCATCACTAGTAGGGAAGTTTACAACCATAGCCACTAACTCCGACCTATCAGTGTTATTAATAATTTTGCTAAAATCTTCGAGAAAACATAAAATCGAGAATCATTAAATTCCTAGAAAAACATAATATACTCTCACAGCACCAATTTGGATCAGAGAAAATAGTAGCACTGATAAAGCTTCTTCCACTCATGGATAATATTTTGAACAATTTGAATGCAAATAAAAAGTGTCTCACAGTATTCATAGATCTGGCCAAGGCATTCGACACTGTCAACCATGATATATTATATAGCAGTTTAAATGACGTAGGAATAAGAGGAACTACACTGAATCTCTTTCAAGATTATTTATCCGGAAGAATACAGAGGGTGAAAATTAATAATGTGCTTAGCGATCCTTCACAAATTACCGTTGGAGTCCCACAAGGGACTGTCCCATATCATTTTTAATATACATAAATAATATTGGAAGCATTAGAAATACAACTAGTCATGTCACATCATACGCAGACGACACTGCTATAACATTTATACATGATTCATGGGAAGAACTTTTTAGAACCACAGAAAAAGAGCTAAAAATATATCATAACTGGCTAAAGGAAAATCTTCTAAGCTTAAATATTGGAAAAACTAAATATATCACCTATTCGGCTACTTCAAGAGATCAACCAAAAAACAAAGCTCTCAAAACCACAAGACAAATGCAATAATATTGACTGTAACTGCTCAACAATTGAAAAAGTTGATTACATAAGATATCTTGGTGTGATAGTGGACCAACATCTCCGTTGGACTGAACATATAAAATATACTGTTAAGAGACTGAATAAATTAGTATATAAATTTTATCAATTAAGAAATATTGCTAACTTGAAATTACTTTTTATGATTTATGATGCCTTGGCAGAATCGGTGATAAGATACTGTATAGTCATATGGGGTGGCATAGGCAAATCATCAATGAACATTATTCAAGTTGTTCAAAATACATTGTTAAAAATTCTCTTGAAAAAGAATCGGAGATACTCAACAAACACGCTGTATACAGAAACAAAATTATTCGAAGTAAGAAAACTATATGTATATCATAGTATACTATGGACACTAAACGCTCCAACAAAATTGAACACACATGCATACAATACAAGAACTACTACCAATCTTGCTATTCATATATACTATACTCTAAAAGCTATATACAGAAATCCATATCCTACTATGGACCAAAAATGGTGAATATGCTACCAGTTCAAATTAAAAATATAAAAAATAAAAGCAAACGTAAAAAAGAGATGAAAAAATACATAGATATTAATTATGATTAATTTAAAATACTATTTGACTGAAGTTCCGTTCATCCTCAAATGACAATAGTTCCTTTCATCCTCAAATGACAATAATTCTTAAAAAATACTAGAAATTCTTTTCCTTAAATGATAAAAATGTTTTTCAGGACTGCTGAAAAACTATTTTTCTTATAATATTATTTTTGTTATATAGTTCCTATTATAGTAGAGGTAGATTGAACATGAAATATATTAAACTATGCACACATCATAGACTGCGCACAGCACAAGCTAGGCTTAGGTGACAGTCTATGAAAAAAATAAAATATTGGAAAATATCACCATATTTATACTATACTATACTGTATTATACTATTGTTATGTTGATATATTACCTGAATAAAGTCTATCTATCTGAGTCTATCTATCTATCTTTAATATTCAGTTTCCAAATTTCACTTGTTTATGTATAATCGTTCCAAAAATAAGAGGGGGGGAAGGGACTTTTGAGAAGCACTGTATGTGATTGACACTAGCTGCAAAACCAATATAATTTTATTAGGTGTGCATGCGTGAATGTTTTCATGCATCACATTAAGCCTCATCATCTTCGTCACTAACACGGAACTGAATTTAAAAGTGTGAATCGCCGGTTTCAAACAAGGTCTGGTGGCTCAATTGGCCAGCGTTCGACTAGAAATCGAAAGGTCCCAAGTTCGAATCCTGCCGATCCATATGTTTATTTTCCAGTTCTAGTTTTCATTTTCTCGTCTGAATGCCACAAACATATTCTATCAATAGAATATCAATATTTAATTACAGACGCTATCCACCACTTATTTATTTATATTTACTTGGCTGGAGTCCTGTACCCTGAAATTTCCGGTATGAAGTTGGTCGATAATCCGATATGGATTGACACCAGCGGATAGACCAATATAATTTCATTAGGTGTGCATGCGTGAATATTTTCATGCATCACATTAACCATCATCATCTTCGTCACTAACACGGAACTGAATTTAAAAATGTGAATCGCAGGTTTCAAACAAGCCGGTTTCAAACAAGGACTGGTGGCTCAATTGGCAGAGCATTCGACTAGAAATCGAAAGGTCCCAGGTTCGAATCCTGGCCGATCCATATTTTTATTTTTCAGTTCAAGTTTTCATTTTCTCGTCCGAATGCCACACACATTTTCCTATTGATATTATTCTTTATGTTTCTTTATGCCGAAGTTGGATCAATTATTGAATATGTGGCACGTCAATTTGATATAATATAACGAATAGTATTATCAGGAACAAAATACCCTTTAAAATAATATACAGGGTGTTTCATAACGTATCCGAATTTTTTTAACCATACATGCATTCGAAATAATAGTCGATTTCTGGAAAAAAAATGTAATGAAAGTCCAACAGAAAACGAGATAAAAATGAGTGTGAAACAAATCACTCTACAAAAGGTGTTCAAAGTTGTCTCCAGACTTGCACAAACAATTTCGGATAAGTACAAGGGATACGTTGGATCGGAAGGGGTGGACCAGTACCTTGACCTCCGCGGCCTCCAGACCTACATCCTTTTCGATTTCTTTCTCTGGGGATATTTAACGACCGAAGTATACCGTACCGAAGTACACACTATCGATGAATTGTATGAACGGACCAAAACGGCTGCCGATAATCTGCGTCTTCGGGAACAGCAGTGCGAAGTGCAACAAAAATTTCGGATACGTTGTGAAACACCCTGTATAGGTATAGTACTATGACAGTTAAATGTGATGGAATAGAAAAGGTAAACTTTCAAAGGGAAAAATACTGAGAAAAAAGAAACACAGAATGGTGGATACATGAGATTGATGGATTCTGCTACCTCGATATTATTCATAATTCACTATTTTATATCTAATTTTTAATAAATAAAATATTAAATGGAACTTTTTGATTCGATCCCTTCCTTTACATTATTTGCATTGAAAAAATCATAGAAAAAAATACAGAGAAAGAGAGAAAGTAGCATGGAGGGAGCATAACGCTTTTTCCATACGTGATGGTAAATCTCCATATCGAATTACATTCGTATTCGAAGAAAAAGCGCAAGGAACTTCCTTCCTGACGGGGGTCCTCCGACTGCAACGTTTTTTTTAAATTTTTGGTTTACACTCATCCCCTATTTACCCATTACCGTACTTATTTCCTCCCAAAAATCCATATTTCAATGTTTTCAATAGTGGTAGTGGATCGATCCTATTTTATTGGTTTCTCTCTACACATTTCGATTAAATTTAGAATTTCCCTTCGTATCACTCTGACATTTCGTCGAGGATTGTTGCTGCAACACGTACCCACTCACGTACTTACCACATAGACGTCCAACTATGAATCTCTTTGTGTTCGCGGCAAAAACCGACAATTGGCGAATCGCTGCGTCCACATTAGAAATGTTGGTTACTGTAACCGTTGCAGTTACAGCTCGTCAACGAATACCCGCCTTAAAGTCTCAATCTGCCCACTCCTTCGGAGAAACTGAGGATCAGAGGGTGGATGTACAGTAATTATCCTAGTTGGATTCATTGGAGTGGAACTATGGGCAGGGCTTGGTTTGGCGGAAAAGTAGAGGTTTATTGAGGCAGTGTGGGCGTTTTTCAGACGCAAGCGTTTCACGAAAGATTCTCGCTTGCAGTGTTCTCTCAGTGGTTATGGTCCTGGTGGTCCAGCAAGTTTATTTTCGTAAACTCAGCTGGTGACTCGCCTGTTAGTACGCTCTATGTATGTTCTAGGAGCATGATATTCCATATATTCCTTGGGACTCATAAATGTTATCTTTAGGAGATCTGAGAAAATGAGAGGTTTCATTATTCGCTATGAAAATTGTCTCTAATGTCGCGTTTCTCTAAGATTCTGCAAATTTTGTCGGTGACACCTTTGAAATAGGGAAGGTCTGGGGAGTAGGCAGATTGGGACCCCGGCGTCGAATCACAAAATCCTGAACCCCACTACAACCCACACTACAACCTAGGAGCAGGCAGATTGACACCTCGGTTGGAAATAACTTCCTTCTTGTACTCCAATCAATAATTTTTTTCTTTTCATGAAAATGGCTCTGAAATGGGAGCCTCTATTAAATTCCTATACGCGGTTCAATCCGAACTTTCAGTATTCAGAATAATCATGACCGCGGAAACCTAACCGACATATAAAACATTTAATTTCGTTGATTTTTCAAATAATCATTGAATTTGATGATTCGAAATTGCAAAATTGTTTTTTCAAAAATGTGCTCTCTCACATTCCATATAAAAATAAAGTGGGCTTGAAAAAATATCGATGACGTCATATCACTCTGAAGATAGAAATAACATTTTATAGAATGCGCAGCTAAAAATAAAATATAACGAACTTTTCCCCCAAGTTATTCCTTGTTTTTTTTTTCAAATAATCAATTGATTACTTTACAAGAGCACTGTAGATATACAAAAGTTGCATGATTCTCAAAATTTGTAGAGACGCTGAAAGAAATATTGAAAATCTAAAATATTTTCATTATTTTGATATCTCATGTTTCTTCGGGAGTGACGTCATCTTTGTTATTTCAATAGGAACCCTGAATTTCATAAAATTTTTGGATTCCTCTCGTGATTCTGATTCAAATTCATGTATCATACTGAACCGTTTTTGAGTTATTCGAGTTTTCATAGAAAATGTGACAAATGCAGCCTATCGAACATACATACGCCCTTTTCACGTGAATTGCAATTTTTAGTGATATGCAGTGACTGAATCATGAATATTGAAGGTTGAACGGATCACTCACCGTAATCACATCCACTGAATAATTTACAGGGTGCGCAAAAAAGTGGGTCCAGAAAGTTGATGAGAAACATTGAAAATCTCAATTTTTTCAAATGGAAACCTCTTTTTTTCTTCTCATGATTCAATTCTATTATGAATATGAGCCCTAGTTCTAATTCACTTCCCTATACACAAAACTCATAATTTCAGAGTTGTTGACCGTCAGATTCATCATCTGAGAAAGTGCAATATGGCTCCTGTTCGTTATTGGCTATGTGCGCGAAGTACTTGGTGGGGACAATCAAATCAATCGCAGTGCTTGCTATGGCAAAAATGTTAGACATATCGGGACTGTCAAATGTATTTTGATAATTCCACCAAAACTAGCGCAGCGCGAAATTCAAAGTGCACAGACTAGAACCTTGGAAACTTCGATCATCAATATTAGAACGCTGCTCATTGGTACTATTATCGATTGCTGGATTCGATTTTCAGTATTCATTGATATTTGACATCTGAAAAATATGAAATTAATTGGACAATTATTGAGTGACTGAAGGAAATTCGTGAATGTCTATTGAAAAATAATGCTGAATAAATGCAATTGTACACTCCGGAGGAAATTCAAAGATGTTTTATGGGGTGTTAATATTAATTGAAGTTTACCTTATAATATGGGCTCGTATTGAGTAACTTTGGCCGTCAATTCTCAGTTTCAACATTTCTCACATGTTAACTTTCAAATATCGACAATGTTACACATTTCTTCAAGTTTCCCACTCGATTTTGATAGAAATTATCACATGGCTTATTATCTTACTGTGAAAAAATTCACGGGTCCCGAAATGTTGCGGTGGCTAGGCAGCGCTACTGTCGTGCACACAGCGAATAATAATAAAGATTTCGTTAATTTCGTGATTTATGGCGAAGGTGATAAAGTTTTCAAAAGAACATGCGATTATTTTGCTACAAGATATCCAGGAAAACCAAAACCATCTCCAGACATATTCAACCTTACGAACTACGGATTCTTCAAGAGAAAGATTATTAAACCTAAAACTCCGGTGGACAACAAAGAAAATGAGATTAACAGTGCTTGGGTCATTCGCAGCTTTTCCAGAAGCATCACGAGATTTGGGATTGAATGAAATGTCCAAGCAGAGAATGTTGACAAAACAATATCCTTATTCTCATAATTCAATTCATGGCCTGAAGCTATCCAACTATGAGAGAAGGTAAACTTTGCAGAGTTTATCATTATAGAGAATCAAGAAAATTACATTTTGTGAGTGACATTATATGGAGCGATTTACCAAAAATGGAATATTCAACAGGCCATACTCTCACTACCGTAACATAGCAATCCACATTGTGTTCGGGAACCTCAATTTCAAGTCCGTTCAACATGATGGAGCACCCCCACATAATCGGCAGATGGTAAAAACCTATTTAGATGGAACTTTGTATGACCAATGGTCTGAAATCGAGGGCCCGAAACTATGGCCATCGCGATCTCCTGATTCAAATCCAATGGATTTTTTCATTTGTGGTTATATAAAAATGAGGTGTATTTCATACGCCAACAACTGAAGAATATTTTCAGCAGAGGGTTCGCACAGCCCTCTCAATTCTATTCCACCTGAAATAAGACGAGCTGTAGGAGACGTCATACGAAGATGTGAAAATGCTTAGGAGTTGAAGGCAACGTGAATGTGTTTGAACATTTGTTGTCATGAAAATGGGAATAATCATGTATGTCACATGTTCTTGTTAAAACTTTATCACATTCGCCTTAAATAACTAATAAATTAACGATTTTTTAAATTATTATACCCAACACGAGACATATTGCACTTTTTCTGATGATGAATCTGACAGTAAACAACTTTAATTCATTAGTCGGTAGTGCCCAGCTCACTAGAAAAATCAAAATATGCAGAATTAAGTAATATGGAATATCTCCGAAATTATGGGTTTTGGGTATAGGGCAGTGAATTAGACCTAGGGCTCATTTTCATAGTAGGATCGAATCATAAGAAGAAAAATGAGGTTTCCATTTGAAAAAAATATATAGATTTTCAACGTTTCTCATTCACTTTCTGGACCCGCGTGATTTATTTAGTGGATGTGATAATGGTGAGTGATTCGTTCAACCTTCAATATTCATCATTCAATCACTGCATATCACTAAAAATTGTAATTCACCTGAAAATGGCGTATGTTCAATATGCTGCATTTGTCACTTTTTCTAGAAAAACTCGAAAACTGTTTTATTTGGGTATAGGGTATGATACATAAATTTGAATAAGAATAAAGGAAGCAATCCAAAATTTTTTAAGTATACGGGGTGGGGTGTCTTATTCAACATAACAACGATGACGTTACTCCCGGAGAAACTGGAAAAGTCACAATAACGAAAATTTTGTAGCTGGATTCCCAGTATTTCCTTCACCGCCTCTACAAATTTTCAGAATCATGCTATTTTTAGTTCTCTATACAGTGCTCGTCTAAAGTCCGTTCTCCCCCTACTAATTTTTGAACCACCTGGTATATCGCAACGAAATTTGGAAGGCTCAAACCGGAGATGAAGACCTACTTTTTCATGAAAAAATCACAACTAAAAGTTTTAAAATGGCTGCTGAGCGCCATCTTCAATAATTTTTTCAAATAGAACATCCCGTATATTATTCCATTTTCTAAATCTGCTCATAATTCTCAACAGTTTTCTCTAATACACTTTACTCCTAAATTCAATTGTTTTCGAAATATTAACATGTTGGTCATTTCAAACCCAACCAAAAACACTAATGTTGCTTTCAATCAAGTTTGCATTGGAAAAAATTGTTGTCGCGGTAACATCTTGTTTACTGTCAAAATGAAAAGTGTGATCATGGCTCGTAGTTTAGACGATAAATTTGAAGCAGTTTTGATATTTGGAGAAACTGGAAGAAATTATCATCTAGCAGTCCGTGTGTTTAATGATAGATTTCCCGAGAATCCTATTTCGAGGTCATATTTGCGCAAACTTTTAAATAAGCTCCAAGCAACTGGTAAGCTGAAAGATGCTCCAAGATCAGGAAGACCGCCTCTTTCAGAAGAAAAAAAGGCAGAAATTGTTGCTGAAATGGCAATCAATCCGACTCAGTCGACGTCTGCAGTTGCTGAATCCTGTGGTGTAAGTTCAAAAAGTGTCCAAAGAGTCCTTAAAAAGGAAAAGTTTCACCCCTATAAAATGAAAATCCTGCATGCTCTCACGGAGGATGATCCAGACCGGAGGGTTGAATTTTGTGAGTGGTTAACAAGAACAATTGAAGGAGAACGGGGCTTCCTAAAACGTGTATGTTTCGCAGACGAATGCACGTTTTTTCTTAATGGAAAAGTCAACAAACAGAATGTACGATACTGGAGCGATACTAATCCGCATATTTTCAGAGAGGGACATACCAAGTTTCCTAAAAAGGTGAATGTTTGGACGGTTATTTTGGACAATCGCGATGTTGGACCGATTTCCATCAGAGGCAATCAATCTTACAGGAGTTCTTTACAGAAATCTTTTAGAAACTGAAATTGAACCTCGAATAAGACAAATTGTATTAAACAATCAGGAAGAGTTTGAAAATCGTGAAATTATATTTCAGCAGGATGGGGCACCTCCCCATTTCGATCGCATGGGTAGAGAGTTCCTCGATACAAACTTTCCTGGGCGATGGATAGGTCGCAGGGGAAGTACAGAATGGCCGCCAAGATCTCCGGATCTTACACCTCTAGATTTTTTCCTTTGGGGGTATCTGAAGTCAAAAATCTACGCCACTGAATGCCAAACAATAGAAGAGTTGGAACGCAGAATAATAGATACATGTGAAGAAATAGATGAACAGACTTTCATCAACGTGAGAGAAGCTATTTATAATAGGGCACTTTATTGTCAAGATTCAGGAGGGGGCCACATTGAACACTTGACGAAATAATTGTTGGGGTTAAATAAAAGTGTTATTCAACAATAAATTATAATTTTTTAGCTAACTAATTTGTTTTGATTGTGAATTTACAGAACACATTCGTAGGCTTCGAGATTTTCCGGTAAGCGGTACTGTTTATCCTTAATAAACTCTCTTTACGCCTCCTATTAGTCGAATTCATTAAGAGATTTAACTACAAACTAATAACAACGTTTAGTTAGCAAAATGTTCTACCGGAAGTGACCAAAATACATACTTCACTTCAAACCGGATTGTCACTTTTCAAACGTTAATATTTCGAAAACAATTGAATTTAGGAGTGAAGTGTATGAGAGAAAACTGTTGAGAATTATGAGCAGATATCGAAAATGGAATAATATGCGGGGTGTTCCATTTAAAAAAATTATTGAAGATGGCGCTCAGCCGCCATTTTAAAGCTCCTAGCTGTCCAAATTTCGTTGCGATATACCAGGTGGTTCAAAAATTAGTAGGGGGAAACGGACTTTATACGAGCACTGTATATGAAATTAAATGAAAGCTTGTGAAAACATTTCATCGTGTTACTCAATCGGCCAGGTTTTCTGTAGCCAGCTCTCAGGAAATGATTTGTTTTGGGACGAATATTCGCCCCAAACATATCATTTTTCAATTTCGAAGTAAAAAATAAAGAAAAGCTGCCCGAGCTGGGGTTTGAACCCCTTTCGTAGACCAGCTCGTTAGACCGCTAGAACACTCGGAAGTTAATTTGTGTTGAAACTATTACCAATCTGTTGCTACATTGGTATGGTTGCTTCTGCCGAAAAAAGGCCACACAAAACTTATGCACCAGTTTTTCCCAGGCAGTCAATTATTTTTCTTATGTTTGCTGTGAGTACTACCATTTTAAAAACCTTTTATTCTGTTACTCGATTGGCCAGGTTTCCTGCAGTCCCCTCTTGGACTATAATACTTCATTATTAACTCTATCAAACGCCCTTGAAAAATATGTTTAAATTGAGTGATCTTGACAACGTTGCTCAAATGCGTTCAATATGCCATTTTGTTAGGTCAGCAAATTTGTGACTTTGGACTTGCCTTATACTTGGACTTGGATATATAAAAAAAAACTGAAACTAATATTCGAAAAGCTCTACATTTTCCAAAATTTTGATATGCAGTCTGAAATCATGGCATAAAAATTAGTGAAAACTATTTTTTAAGAGTTATGATGATCGCGTATTTTCAATATTCACTATGGAAACCAGAAATGTAGGACCGCCCTATCCAGACTAATAACACAGTGGAAATATTTTATCTATAGTTATGCTAACTTCTCCAATACCAACTTCTCTAGTACCCGATGAAAATGAGTATCATACCCTGCTGTTTCAAATTATGTTTTTCAAACTCGTTATACAATCAGTTTTCAAATTTTGGTAGAGAAAATGCTTAGTCAAGACGTAGAACACAGATACATTATATTTTATTCGTGTGGATGAGCAGATATTGCGTTGGGTGAAACTATATAGAAGTATTAGTTAATCACTCACTTTGTATTGGAATGAACATAATCAGTGACAATACTCCAAGGGTTGCGGAGATGCCAACTTGTAAGTACATGAAATAAGTGCAAACAAGAGTTTCGATTGGTCCGACCCACAATTGGTGGGCAAATAGTACCGCAACGTCGAACCTATTGACGTCATTCGATAGTAAATTCACCACTTGGCCAGCAGTTGTTTCCCCTAGAGATGTCTTGCTGAGTTTCAGAGCTTTCCTGTAAATCAGCGAACAACATGCAACTCGGAGTTTCATTCCCAAGTGGAGTACGGCTAACATGTAGGGGTGGGAACACATAATATTTACAAGAGAGCAAAGTACCACCCCAGCTGCGTAGTAGTAGGCCTCTTCTTGCAAGACTTCGGTCTGTCCTGGTATATAGAATTTCAATAGTCGCCCTAGTACAATTGGTTGGACTACTCTGAAAGAAAAATGTTGAATTTTGGGTTAGTTGTTTCACTGCAAACACCCGAGAACCCGAAAACAGGAAGTGTTAGTTGAAAAGGGGGTCGGAAGAGGTTGCGTTGTAAGATACGCTGATATATCTCTTTCTTTATTATTAGTTCTCTCATGTGAATTTTGCACACCTCACCCAGTAACAAAAAACTAAAGCACTCCTTTGACTTAATCAAGTGAAGGCCGATCCGCCTACGACAATAAATATTTATGGACGAAAATCATATAAGTGCAAACAACCTCCTATATTATTCAAGTTTGCATATTCAAAAAGGGATTATCTTTGAACATTCCAAAATATAGGATTTTGTATAACCATGAATAATGCTAAAACATAACACCGGTTTCACTTCAGAACACGGGGGTAACTCAATTCCCCGTAACTTTTCATAAAAAATGTTGGAAGGACTTTTGAAAAGCAAGAAAATACTGATTGGTCCAGTCCCCGATATAAAACTGTAGTGAATCAAGATGCGAATGGAAAAATATCACGATTTTATCAAATATAAATGATTTCGTTCCAATTTGGGATGTTGAGTAATGCTGCAGTTGAGAAATATAGAAAATACAAGAAACCTGATGTTTTAGTAATTTTTATTTTTGGTTGAAATCATAAAAATATATTGAAATAATATATGAGTGAAAAATGAAGTTTCCCTGAAATTAGTGCGCGCGTAAAGTATGGAAACATGAAGATATCTTTGACATGCCGTAAGATACAATAACAAAATTTTTGTTATGTATATTAGATGGACCAGCGATTTAAAATTCAATATTTTCGACGTTGCCAAATGTACAGTTTCTGAGATATACGAACAAAATGTGTATTTTTAAATGGGATAACCCGTATATTTTACAATTTTCTGTTTGTACAGTTTTTTATTGCCGATGCAGCATACAAACTGTTGACCATCAATTTTAAGAAATTAGGAAAAATAGTTTTATTGCAACCGTTGATATTAACATAAAGAGAAAATAAAATGGGCCACTTGGTATTTGTTAAAGTTAAAAAAAAATTTTTGCTGTTTTTGTACTGATGAACATGATATGAATATCGGTTTCATTTCGTTGAATTAAGTAGGTTTCACTGTCAGTAGGTACGTCGTGATTTACTGTCAGTAGGTACGTCGTGATAGTTTTTTAACCGACGAAACCAAAAAGGAGGAGGTTCTCTAGTCGACGCGTATATATTTTTTTTCATTATTTTTTTTTATGTATGATCACGCATAACTTTTTACTGAGACGTCCGATTCCGATAATTCTTTTTTCAGTGGAAGTTGGTCCCATTTGAATTTAAAAGATGAAATCTACCCCTAAGGGTAGCAAAATGAAGGATATTGATCACTCACCCTCCGAATTCTGGTCCGTTAACCGATTCTACCGGCATAACTTTGTACTGGGTTCTTCGATTTGGATGTTTTTTTTAAATAGATGGGGTATACCTCATATTTGGATTTTGAATGAAATTATCCACCCTTACGGGTAGAAAAATAGGGAATAATTGATTTTTCACTTGTGAACATTGGCACACACATATGTAGTTGACAATGACAGATCGCTACTGTCAATATTTTTGTTCTACATCCGTCACAATCATTATATTCTATGAGAGATGGAATTATATACAAAGTAATGAAATAAACTAACCAGAACGACAAAAATAATTCATATTACAACAAATAGTAAAAGTAGATAATCATATTATTTAACTGGTAATAGTTGAAGTAAGGTGGATTAGTGAGTATTTTGGAAGTAATCAAAAAACAAGTAGGTAGTAAAAAGTAGATTTCAGCCACAAAAAACTGGAAAATAAAAAATTTTTAACAAAAAATTAAACCGACGAAATACGGAACTGAAAAGTAAAAAATAAAATAAACCTTCTTAGTCTCAATAACTAAGCTCCTAAACTAATGTAAGTAACTAATTTTGAGTCGGCGCCAAACAAACAAGCAAATGAATTAGGTAAGGCGTAAAATGATGTCATCGAGTTGCGACGCGACATTCTGATAATTTTTTTGAAGTAATTTATTGATCTTCGTTGATTGTTCGTTTGGCGCCGACTCAAAATTAGTTACTTACATTAGTTTAGGAGCTTAGTTATTGAGACTAAAAAGGTTTATTTTATTTTTTACTTTTCAGTTCCGTATTTCGTCGGTTTAATTTTTTGTTAAAAAGTTTTTTGAAAATAGGCTTACCAGCGATAAAGTACAATTGGTACAGGAACTGAACGAAGTCGATCCAGATCGCAGAATGGAGTTCTGTGAAACAATGTTGAATAGATTTGACACTGATCCTAATTTGTTTAATCAAATCCTTTTTTCTGATGAGGCTATTTTCCAGTTGAATGGCACGGTCAATAAACAAAACTGCAGGTACTGGTCAGATGCAAATCATCATCGAATGGTGGAGGCACATACGCAGTATCCACAAAAGATCAATGTGTGGGCAGGAATTATCAATGTTACCATTATTGGACCTTATTTTTGGAATAGAATCATGACAGGTGAAGAATACTGGGCATTTTTAGAATTAGAGTTAATTCCAGAATTAGCCAGACTCTTTCCTGATGATATAAATCTTCATATCGTGAATAGATCAATTTGGATTCAGCAAGATGGAGCGCCTCCTCATTATCTTCGGGGCGTTCGTGAGTTTCCATTTCCAAATCGTTGGATTGGAAGGGAGGAGCTATCGAATTGGCAGCAAGATGTACGGATTTGACACCTCTAGATTATTTTTTGTGGGGTTATTTAAAAAGCAAAGTGTATGTGAATAAACCACAGACGATTCAAGGACTGAAAGACATAATTACAGAGGAGATAGCACTAATTTCTCCGGAAACGATTAGAAAAGTCTTGGATGAATTTTCATTCAGAGTGGATTTCTGTTTCCAAAGACAAGGAGGTCATATTCAACATCTCCTTAAATTTTTTTCTAGTATTGTTTTCTGTTTATACTGCAATATTAATTACAAAATAAAAATGTTTTCCTAATTTTAAAATTAATGGTCAAAATTGGTCATTAACTTTGTATGCTATCGGCAATAAGAAACTGTAACAGAAAATTGTAAAATATACGGGTTGTCCCATTTAAAAATAAACATATTGTTTCGTATATCTCAGAAACTGTAAATTTGGCAACTTCGAAAATTTGAAATTTAAAATCGCTAGTCCATCAATGTACATAACCAAAATGTTGTTATTGTATGTATGTTCCATACTTTACGCGCGCACGGTATATATTTCGTTTATAGTCGTACAAAAACTGCACAAGTGACCCCTTCACCACACTATTCACTTCATTTTGATAACTAAGATACCATCATAAGTAGGTAAACTACACTAAATGGATTGTTATCATAATATATACCTGGTATTTCTAATTGGGTTATTTCATACTAATTACTGTTCCCCAAATCGCTAATGGGATCTTGATGGTTCTATGAGGATTAAAGTGAACAAGGTGAGTATATCGGCCCTTTATCCTTATTAAGAAGATTTTTATTAGGGTTTTTGTGAATATTAATTTTTGACCAGATTCGATCATGTGGTCCGCTTCACTTGTCTTATTCTCCTTTTGGTAGGTGGAACCTTTCAGAAATTGAAGGTTTCGACTGGCCGTAATAGAATTTGTCACAATTTTGACAGCTAATTTCATAAATTCCCGACTCATCCAGCATTCCAGTTTTGTCCTTCGAATTTCCTAATAATGTTTTCTTCAAGTTATTTCTATTGCTATGAACTGCTTGGAGATTTACATCCGGAGTACGTTTTGAGACCACTCGTGAATATTGATTGAAAGGGATTCTCATGAATCTTTAGCTTTCCGCCGTTTTTTTTCAGAGTTTTTGTTTCATTCACTAAACGTGTGAACTTCTTCTTCCTCAAGAGATTATCAATAACGTCTGGTGTATATCCATTGATTATTGCTATTTCCTTGATCTTTCTTTCATTTTATTCACGATAGAAATTAAGTTGATGGACGATTACATTTCCTTGACACTCTGGTCATCAGAAATAGAGAGCGTTTGAACATAGTCATCTACAGAAAGCTCACCAACACGAACAGGTTCATCCCAGCCGATTCAAAATACCACATTCAATACAAAATGACTAGTTTCAATTTTCTTATACACAAAGCCGTAAACTTTTCATTGAATGCTCATAGTTTTCAAAATGAAATAAAAAATTACAAGGAAATAGCAATAATCAATGGGTATATACCAGATATTATTGATAATCTCTTGAGAAAGAAGTGTTTCACACGTTCAGTGAACGAAACAAAGATTCATGAGAGTCCCTTTTAATCCAAAACTCACGAGATGCCTCAACACGATACGACGGGATGTAAATCTCCAAGTAGTTTATTGAAATATAAATAACTTGCTAACTTTCTTGCCTCTTCTATTTGTATTTCTACTTGTCAGGTTTTTTGAAGAAGCGATGCTTTGAATATAACTAATAAGCGAAAGCAGCGTCGGTCGAAATAATCTTGGTGGAGCAGACTGTGAGAAAATTCAGAATCTCTCAAAAAATTATTAAAAAAACATTTCAATACACCTGAAAATTTATTGAGTTCAAATTAAATGATATTTACTAGAAAAACAATCGTTAGCTGCATTGAAAATGGGAAATAATTCGTCAGGTACCCATATAAACTGCAAATGAAAGTGGGAGTAAAATAATTTCATCTTTCTCCCTCACCAATTTTTATAGGCATTTAGTACCTACATCATTTGAACGATAAAATTAATGATCAGCTGTGCTTGTAGTGGGGAAGACCGTCATCGTCAGCTGGGAGGCTTATAGAATAGAATATTTATTCATCTCTTGTGTTCATATACATGAAATCTGAATATTAAATTATAGTATAACACACATACAGTGCTACTCAAAAGTCCCCTCCCCCTCTAATTTTTGGAACGATTATACAAAAACAAGTGAAATTTGAAACTGAATATTAAAGGTTGTAAACTTCCCTACTAGTGATGATAGATGACAAAATCGTCAAAGATGACGTCACAAGGCCATTGTGACCAATAATTTTAAATGGAACCCTACGGCAAGCGACACCTCTTTTAAAAGGTATCGAAAAAACCTATTCAATGATACTAATTTTGTTTGTATTTATGGCAGTTTTGGCAGCTCGCTTTTAAAAAACGCAAAGCTGTGATGAATTAAATCAGTTAATACTAAAATTCCAAATTCAAGCTCTGCCTCTGGATAGTTGTCAAATAAGCTGACGTTTTTGTTAGTCTCCCTAATTCGACGTTTTTGTGATTGTCCAAGTTTTTGTACATTTAATAATTTTTGTATTGTTGATCGAAAGTTTAAAACTGTTTTAGCAGCTTTTGGTACTTTTAATATTTTTGTACATTTTAATAATTTGTTAAACTGTTGTGAGCCGAACGTTTAAGTGCTTCAAGAAGCGAAATGGTACGTGCTTTAGGTGATAAAGTAGCAGCGATCCTAATTCTTGGTGAAACTGGACGAAATATTCATGCAGCAGAACGCATTTTTGATGAGAGGATTCCCGATCGCCCCGTTTCGAGGACTTATTCGAAGGAGCTTTTTCGTAAGTTTGAAACAACGGGTAGTATTAATGATGCTAAACGATCTGGCAGACCACAAATTTCTGATGAGAAAAAAATTGATATACTGGCAGAACTAATAGTTAATCCTACTTCTTCAACAACTCACGTTGCATCTACCTGTGGAGTCAGTCGAAGTACAGTACACAGGGTGTTGAAAAAAAAACAAATTTTATCCATACAAATTAAAAATGGTTCATCAACTCTCAGACGAAGACTAGAATTTTGTGAAAATATGGAAACTAAAATTAACCAACAGCCAGACTATGTCAAAACAATTCGTTTTAGTAACGAAAGTACTTTCTATCTGAATGAAAATGTAAATACACACCTGTTTCGTGGAACACATACCCAATTTCCCCAGAAGGTGAATGTTTGGGCAGGTATCCTGGGAAACCACATCGTTGGGCCTCTTTTTTTAAATACTAATTTAACTGGTGAGGTTTATCTGGAGCTGTTGCAAAATGCAATAGAACCGTTAATCCTTGAAATTTTGGAAGATAATCCAGATGAATTCGCCAATTTGGAAATAACATTCCAACAGGATGGTGCTCCTCCACACTATTACGGTGCAGTAAGACGGTATTTGGATGAGGAGTATCGTGGTAGATGGATTGGACGACGAGGTTCAACGGAATGGCCAGCTCGATCACCGGACCTCATACCTTTGGATTTTTTTCTGTGGGGGTACCTTGAATCGAAGGTTTACGCCACTGAACCTGACAATATTGACGTTTTAAAACAACGTATTGTTGCAGAATGTGAGGCTGTTTCCGCAGACACATTTGCAAAAGTACGAGAAGAGTTTAAAAATGGGATATTTCACTGTCAAGAAGTGAATGGAGGTCACTTCGAGCAATTTCTTCAAGTAGATACCGATTTCGTAAATCTGTAATTAATATCATACTGAATGGAATTAAAATTTTAATGTTTACTAATGAGCCATTAAAACTGCCATAAACAGAAACAAAATTAGTATCATTGAATAGGTTTTTTTGATACCTTCTAAAAGAGGTGTCGCTTGTCGTAGGGTTCCATTTAAAATTATTGGTCACAATGGCCTTGTGACGTCATCTTTGACCTTTCCGTCATCTATCATCACTAGTAGGGAAGTTTACAACCTTTAATATTTAGTTTCTAAATGTCACTTGTTTATGTATAGGTAATCGTTCCAAAAATAAGAGGGGTGGAGGGGACTTTTGAGAAGCACTGTATAAATACATAGAAGAAAAATAAACGAACATACATTAGTAGATAGTAGAATTTCACATGGAATGACAAATATAGAAAATTTACATACGGAAAATCATTAATTGAAAAAATAAACTCCCAGTTCCCTCATAACTGAGATACACAGTGGTGGGGTGAAAACTATGCAATGCAAGGAATTCTCTAACTTTCTTTTTGAATAGGTTGTACGATTGTATATCTTGGTAGATGATTGTATAATTTTGTTCCTGCCAGCGAGGGAGAGTCTTTTCATGTAAGCTGGTCGAATGTTTCTTTTTATTACCATGCCTTGTGGGGTAACGGTGAATATCACCATTTCTGGTTAAATAATTCATATTTCGTTTAATATAGCACAAACAGCTTGAGATATATTTACATGAGTAAGTTCTTTTCAAGTTGATTAAAAGTCTAATAACTCTTTTCTGGGCTACGAATATTTATTTCAGTAGCTCCTCCCCATAAAACGATATTATACGTGATATGTGAATATATAACAGCATAATAAACGTTGATCAAGGATTTTTGATCAAGTTGTTTTTTCAGCTGTAGCAGAGCAAAGTACCCACTTGATAATAACCTGCACACATAATCAATTTGATGTTTCCAGCATAGGGCTTCATCCAGGTGTATACCCAAAAACTTGGTTAGTTCTGAAGGTTCGTTGGTGGTTATTGTACTGACATTAATTTTTATAGGGATGTAATGTTTCTTCCTGAAAAACTGCAACAAGAGTGTTTCTCCGGCGTTCACTACCAGTTTGTTACATTTACAGCATGTAGTGAATAGATGTGCTACATTATACAGTGTGTCCGTAAAGTATGGAACAAATTCATTTTTAGGTAAACAGGTCATTTTAAGAAATAATCCTGAAACACGTCGATTTTTTATGTTAATTTACCGTATTTTAAAATAATAATCTAATATACAGGGTGAATTACGTTCGAGTAATGACGTCACCGTCATTTTTTTTAAATGGAACACCCCCATTTTGTCTCAATTTTCGGATTACTCTAGCTGAGCTGATTCCAAAAATGTAACACATGTTGATTCCAATTGGTACAGGTTGGACAAAATACAATAGTTTTGTGTGTGCTCATAAAGTAACGCGTAACATTCTTTATTAGGTAAATTAACAATATTATCAAAAATACTTATTTCTAGCGGCAATTGGTTTAAATGTAACACCCCGTAGTTTGCTACATGTTTAGAGTAATAAAAATGAGCTGTTTCCAAACATGTTTGGTACTTGTGGTCTAGCAGACAGAATATGACAAAAAATATTTCTTATCTATTTATAAAAAACATAGTCGTCTACTTTTTTGGGAAATGTCATTATTTGTTTAGTAATTTATTGATGTTCAGTGACAGTTTAGTACTACAATATTTTTGGTATTCGTGAATATTCGAATGATTGCTTAGATTTAATTGGAAGTAGAAATGGAGTTAAGTGTAAAACAAAGAATCGAAATACTTATGATGATTGGGTATGGAGACAGATCGCGAACTCAGATGGAAGTGTGCAATTTGTTTAATGATAAATATCCAGAAAGACCTATAACGCGTTCAACAGTTGGTAAGATTGAAACGAAATTTCGAGAAATTGGTAATGTTGAAAATGTACGCAAATCAGGTCGTCCCCCTGCAAATGCTGATACAGCATTAGATGTTTTGAAGAAGATGCGCACACTTCTGTTCGTAAAGTTAGTCGCTATATCGGTGTTAGCAAAACAACGGTACACAAACTATTGAAGCTTGAAAAATGGCATCCTTATAAAATCAAACTTGTGCAAGAATTAAACGAAGATGATCCCGATATAAGACCCCAATTTTGCGAAGAAATGATGGATAAATGTCACCGAGACCCTCTTTGATACAAAACATTATTTTTCTGATGAGTCCACTTTCATGTTAAATGGTGAGGTTAACCGTCAGAATTGTAGATACTGGGCAAAAGAAAACCCCACTGGATGCGTGAGCATCATACACAATACCCTCAAAAGGTAAATGTATGGGCTGGAATTGTACGAAATCGAATCATCGGACCCTACTTTTCGAAGGTAATTTAAACGGGGCAACGTACCTTGAGTTTTAAGGGGTATCTCGTACCTACTTTACGTAATTTGTTTCCAGCAGACGTAATCCTGGAGGTTTTGATGAAAGTTTATGGTTTCAACAGGATGGTGCACCTCCACATTATGCTGTAGATGTTAGAAGGTACCTAGATGAAATTTTTTTCCGAACAGGTGGATTGGTAGACGAGGACCCACTGAATGGCCAGTGAGGTCACCAGATTTAAATCCTTTGGATTATTTTCTGTGGGGCCATCTGAAGAATGTTATTTATAAAACGAAACCAGCAAATATTGCAGATGTACAAGAGAAAATTCGAACAGAAATAAACAATATTACGCAAGAAACCATACACAAGGTTCAACAAGAATTTGTACACCGTTTGGGTTACTGTCAAATACAGCAAGGGCTGCAGTTCGAACATTTATAAAGTCATGTATTCCAGCATATTCTGTCCGCTAGACAATAAGTATTTTTGATAATATTGTTAATTTACCTAATAAAGAATGTAACGCGTTACTTTATGAGCACACACAAAACTATTGTATTTTTTGTCCACCCTGTACCAATTGGAATCAACATGTGATACATGTTTGGAATCAGCTCAGCTAGAGTAATCCGAAAATTGAGACAAAATGGGGGTGTTCCATGTTAAAAAAATGACGGTGACGTCATTACTCGAACGTAATTCACCCTGTATATTAGATTATTATTTTAAAATACGGTAAATTAACATAAAAAATCGACGTGTTTCAGGATTATTTCTTAAAATGACCTGTTTAGCTAAAAATGAATTTGTTCCATACTTTACGGACACACTGTATAGTATAATCTGGAGTTCAGCAGCATTTCCGGCTTCCTCTGCAATGGAAGTATAGGTATCGACCGCGTTCTCAGAGTCGAATCATTCAAATAACGGTCTGACTAACGATCCTCATTTTATTGTTTTTACTTCTTATGACCATTTTCAAAATATAGTGCCTTAAATATTAAACATAAAAATTTCTGGAATAATAAAATAAATTTAATTTATTTTTATATCATTATAGTATAATAGTATTTGTATATCATTATGGTATAATATTTTATTATCTTTTTAATTTGAATGTAATTTATTTTTGAATTAAATATAATAATATATAAAGACTGATTATTTATCAATAATTAGGAAAGGAAAAACCATGCAAATTTTATTTATGAAAGACAGTCAATAAAAACAACATTATATTCTACAAAATTATGATTATGTTTACTCATTCTCGTCACTTGAGTCTTTTTCTGTACTGCCAGATTCACAATCGCTTTATCTGTAATAATCATCTGAGCTATCAAAAAATATTTCTTCCTTCTGTTCTTCTTCCTCAGCTTGATCTTCATCTTCGTGTTCCTCAATTTCAACGAATAATCCCCCATTTTCAATGCAGCTGACGATTGTGTTTCCATTCAAAATAATTTCAAATCAAAGTCAAGAAATTTTCAAGTGTATACAAATGGTTTTTTTTTTTGACAAATTCAAAATTTTCTCACAGCCAGCCCCATCACTACTGTGGCAGCTGATGCTCCGATCCAAGAAATTTTCAGAAAAGACGCCTCCCGGACTATTACGTTAGTACTCAATTATGATTTTCAAATACTGTTTTGATAATGGATCTAGGCCGGATTTGTTTCCTCCTTAAATGATTTCCAAGAAAAATTTCCTTTCGAAAAAAAAAACATGAGGGATTTTGTTATTTGAAACGCTGCCTCCCGGACTATGACGTTAGTACTCAATTATGATTTTCAAATACTGTTTTGATAATGGATCTAGGCCTGATTAGTGTGATGTTGATTTCTCTGATTTAGATAAGAAATTTAATTGGTATGTTTGTCTGTTTTTGGTTTACAAAAATTTGCCACACGAACAGCTCCATTGTTTCATCGAACCGGATTTTAAAGAATGACCTAGAAAGAGTAACATTTTCACAATTCTAGAAATAGCCATCGAAGTCATTGAATCCAATTAGTGCAACAACTGTTGAAAATGTAGGGAAAACTATATTTTTTTACGACCTAATAGAGTTCAAAAAAATGCTTCGTATAATCTGTTGTACTTATTCCTCTAGAGAAATGCTTCACATTACCAAAATAGTTACTTTTGTAAAAAATACACAATACCTTATTTGTATGAAATTATGAAATCTATAATGCTAACCTCCTAGGATTTGCGATAAAAATATTATTTATGACTTCTACTTTGAATATCTCACGAACGCTGGCACGATATTCATTGGATTTAAATTTTTTTACAAACGGAATAAAGTCATCCACGAAAATCCAGCGTTTTTGTTTTTCCGTCCTTTTATTTATCTTGATTTTGAGTGATTGTTTCTTGTCTCAAAGTCAAGAAATTTCAAAATATTGAAATTTCATAAATTTTTTGATTGTGTGGCAGACGTAGTGCATTCAATACCTCCCGAAAATGATTCAAATTATGTTTTATATAACAAGTTGATCTGTGTTCATCCATTATTGGACCAAGACCCAGTGGGAAATTTCATAACACTAAAATGGTAACGTGCTTGTTGATGAATTAGTTGATAATGCTGCTTGGACATCTGTTTATTTCATTTGAGGTTACCTCCAATATCATGTTCAATTTTGCGCTTAGTAAGCATTCAACCGAAGTATGATTTTAAAAGATTCATCAGCAGTATGTGAACTTGATTGATATGTTTCATGAACGATTTATAAATATATGGTTCATTTTCATTAACCCATTTGTTTATAAACAAATCGTTTCCGATGGTGTTAGGAAAAGATTAAAGGTTAGCGTGATCAGCATTAGCAAGCAATTGCAAAGAGCTCTCTGGTCAAAATACCCATGCAAATTATTCTAAATAATGTCATGCAAAATGCCACTTACTATTTGTGATTCACTCTCAGTTTTTAAATTCTATTCGAAAAAAAATATGTTGAATAAAAATCGATAAATCTGGAAAACTTCATAGAATACCTTTCTTTTGCAACAGAACGTTGATTCTTCCCAAAAGTTCATCACAAAAGTAAGTTGGTATTAGTACCGCAACATTGCCCATCGCAGATAGGCCAATCAATTGAGATTTTCTGCTCCAATGATTCTGTGACAAAAATACTACCAGAAAACCGACTGTGTCATCATATGGAAGACGGTTCGTAGTTATATCCTGTTATGTTTTCTACTCGCAACTGGCATTGCTTATTTTGTTATAAACATTTAAAAGCATTGTTTTTTCATTTTTTATCGTTTTTGACTTGTAACTTGAAAACTAATGAAGCAACCTCGATACCCTCATGGTCGAATTGTAGAGAATTAAAACGCAAAAAAAAGTTAGCCCCAGGGCGACTCGATCGGATTATAAGTAACGGAGAAAAACCGGAAAAAATCTCCGTTTTTTTTAATTCATAACTTTTTGAGTTGTAGTGCAGGTTTCCCACGATATACTAGTGATTGATATGTACTTTATGTGTGAAAAACTAAGGCGCTGTCGGATCATTAGTTTTGGCATAATTGTCATTTGCATTTTTTAATGCACTTTATTGCAGCAGACCTAGATGCATCATAGGTGGTCCCATTCCAATTTTTCAAAAAGATTTCTAGAGTCGAAGTATAGTACTACAAAACGTATATTTTCATTTTGCGTTAAAATGCTGCAAAATAGGTGAAAAATACCTGCAATAATTACCGAAAATGAACGAGTTCGTGAAAGCGGCTGAGCAGTGGGGGTAGAGCAGCAGACACGTGGGGGTAGAGCAGCAGATACGGGCAACCGTATATATAGTAAAGTAATATAAGCGCGCTGCGCCCATTATGGATCTGCTGCTCTACCCCCACTCCTAAGCCGCTTTCATGCACTCGCCCGTTTTCAGTCATGTTTGCAAATATTTCTCACCTATTTCGCAACATTTTAACGAAAAATTAGAATAGTTGTTTTGTAGTACTAAACTTCAACTCTCAAAATATTTTAGAAACATTGGAATCGGACCACCTATGACGCATCCAGGCCTGCTGCAATAAAGTGTAAAAAATCAAACTGTAATTATTCCAAATCTAATAATCCATCAGTGCCTGAGTTTTTCACACAAAAAGTACAGATCAATTACTACTGTGTCGTGGAGAGCCTGCTTAAAAACTTGAAAAATGGCGGTATCATGAATTAAAAAAAAACGCAGTTTTTTCTCGGTTTTTCCGGGTTTTCTCCGTTACTAATAATCCCATCGAGTCGTACTAGGGCTTATTTTCTTTGCATTTTGATTCTCTACAATTTGTCCACTGAGGAGAACATCTAGATTGCTTGATTAGTTTACATGTTACAAGCAAAAAACAAAATTCAATGTTTATAACAAATTAAGCAGTTGCGTAGGAAACATAAAAGGATATAACTACGGACCGTCTTTCGTATGATGGCACAGTCGGCTTCCTGGTAGAATTTTGTCACGTAAAAATCTCTATTGATTGGTCTAAGAAGGTTAATACTACTTCCCTTTGGACAGAAACAAACAAATTGTATCAGTTTGGTTTTTGTTTCTATATATACCAATAAGTCAAAATCGTGGTCGGGAAAATTATCTTGCAGAGGACTTCTTCCATCGATAAATTTCTCGTTGGTCAAAATACATACCCCTACTAATTCAAAGTGAATTCGATGGCACGTAAATTCGATAAGCTCAAATTATGAATACACAGGGTGATGCACCAGTGCGTCAGAATTCTATATTTACCGCAGATGTTCATCAGTTCCACCAGACAGAGGTGAGGCCTAATGAGTGTCGTTTTGCCTTCTAAGAACTTTTCATTCAGCAGTTACTATAAAAATAGTCCAGCGTGAGGCGAAATGGTAGAAGCCAGCAATAAACTTCGCTTTACCGAGGCGCGATCTGGTGAG
This sequence comes from Gonioctena quinquepunctata, assembly GCA_018342105.1. NCBI lineage: Eukaryota > Metazoa > Arthropoda > Insecta > Coleoptera > Chrysomelidae > Gonioctena > Gonioctena quinquepunctata. The sequence goes on from JAFIRS010001712.1 coordinate 54,629, forward strand.
CATACGGATTCTACATCTCATTGAATTCATCGTATACCATACATAGGATCAATTTCGATTTGTGAATTTCTAGTTAGTTCACTAAACTCTTTGAATTTTTCCATAATTTATATTCTTCAATAAGGCGAGCAGAATTTAAATACGAACACTTCTTGTATTATGATCCGTTTATTTTTTATTTTTGCAGACTCGGTGGCACAGGCGTAAAGCACTCTCTTGCCAGACGTGAGGACGTGGGTTCGATCCCCACTGTGAACAGAACATCCGCATCCAGCGGAATGAGTCTCCAGTCGACTCGGCCTAGGTAATAATAGGTGGTTGAAACGTAGTACTGGCCATACTAGCTTCTCAGAATACCGTTTGGCTCAAAAATATAGCAGCTTTACTTGCTATATCCCAGAGGCGTGCAACGCTATGAAAGGGAGCTAATACTATAATTATCTTTCATTTCTACCCAGTTTTTCGATAGAAAAACAAAAACTGAAGTAGTATGAATTAAAATTACATATTTCAACCAAATTCTGTTGGACGCCCTCACACTGACTGGAAAAAATGTCCCATTAAATGTATCAGAATCAAGAATGCTATACATACATCAAGATGAGAGGCCGTCCACAGAGAGGGGTCTTATTCCCCTTACTGTACGCACTTCTTGTAGACGATCTGATCAGGATCCTTATGCCGAAGGGAATTGACGACATAGAGAGGTGATATCGGACATGCACCAAGCGGCTCTTGGCACTAGGTGGTGTGAAAAAGAAGAACTTCCAGTAACCGAAGCAAGAGAGTGATAGTACCATTCACCACAAGGAGGAAGCTAGATTTACTGAGGAAGCCGGTCCTCTATGGGCAAATAATTCCATTCAATGAAGAAGCCAAATACCTAGAGGTTATTCTAGATGGAAAACTCACTCAAACATGGGCAATGCAATCCAAACAAATGTACTGGCTTCACCTGACAGTGATAAGACCTATGGTCACCTATGGATCGGTCATATGGTGGAACAAAGTTGCAATATCTATCACCTCGAAAGTAGCAATGGAAGTCTTCCTCAATATCGCTTCATTGAACTTTTGCTTAGAGAAGAAGGCAAGAGTAGATGTATACAGACAACGAGGTCAACAAGTGATATGGGAGGAAGTTGTCATATGTTCCAGAACAGATAAAATCCCATCCGATTCTAGCAATGCCATCAGATATAATGATTCCCCTATTCCACTTTGATAGACCTTATGAGATGAATGGGAGACGAAAGAACAAGAACTCACAAGGGCCAGTTTAAACGGTATACCCACGGCTCCAAAACGGAAGGCGGAGTTGGGTCTTCCAGGCAAAAGTCCATGTAATCGAACTCTGTCTGCAAGAAATACTAAACAGAAACAGTGAAAAAATCAATCGATCAAAATCTGGTATCAAGTCTGATAGAATCCAGATTGGTATGGAACTGCATAAAGGCATTCATGTTGAAAAGGGAAACATTCTCAATTGAATATTAATAGAAAGATTTTTCTGTGAATTGAAAAATCCACGATTAAAATGAAGTTATTTTTTGTGAATTTCTAACAGAAAACAACTTCCCCAGCTAAAGCCACGCTGAACATTGAACTACATCTGATAGATATTCTGAAAAGGCCCTAACTCAAAAGAAAAATCTGAAATTGAAAATTATCATTTTCATTCAGATAGTTATTTGATTTTCTATTCCAGTCTTAATTAAGAACTCATAAAGATGAATGAGGCAAAGAATAATGTTTTCCAAAGAGAGTACTTACCAAAATCATTCGTAACATTGACGCAGGAGACATCGCATTCACTAGGTCTTCAATACATTTTGTCGACGAAAATCTATTTCACGTTCACGATCATCAGAAAGACCGGAGAAATGGGAAACACATTTTCAGAAGCAATCTCACTTTGCAAAGATGGAAAGAGTTAGATTGCTTCTGAAAATGTGTTTCCATTCTTCGGTCTTCTGATGATCGTGGAAGCGAATAGATTTCGTCGACAAAATGATTGAAGACCTAGTGAATGCGGTGTCTCCTGCTCAATGTTAGAATGATTTCTGGTGAGTACTCTCTTTGGAAAACATTCTTCTTCCTCATTTATCTTTATGTGTTCTTAATCAAGACTGGAATAGAAAATCGAATAACTATCTGAATAAAATGCAAATTTTCAATTTCAGATTTCTTTGAGTTAGGCCTTTCAGAATATCTATCGATGTAGTTCAATATCAGCGTGGCTTTAGCCGGAAGTAGTTGTTTCTGTTAGACATTCACAAAAAATAACTTCATTTAATCGTGGATTTTCAATTCAGTGAAAATCTTTCTATCAATATTCAATTGAGAATGTTCCCTTTTCAACATGAATACCCCACAAGAGGTTATCTTTACGATGGAAGATAGTGACTAAAGTTTATCTTTCAGTCGCAGATGATTCCACATCTGATTTTATGAACATCCTGTTTATATTTTTAACAAATCAATGCATAAAGGCATTTCAAAGCGTAGGCAGGGACAACATAACAACTCTGTTATGGGTCCCTGGATACAAAGGCTTTGGAGGAAATGAGAAAGCTAACCTAGCAAAAGAAGGCACTATGGAGGAGTTCATAGGACCAGAACCGTTTTTCTGTATATCACAGAGCTTTTGCCAAGACGAAGAAGAAACAACAGAGCACATCTTGTGGAGATGCAACGGTCTGGAATGAACAAGATTCTACTATATGGATCATGGGCTGCTGATAGAGCCCACAGACCTGAAAAAGGTATCACCGAGCGTCTTCGTCAGAAGCGCAGGACTTTAGGATCGAGCTACAATAGATCTGAGGAGGTCGCAGTGAAAGAAGCGGTCATCGCCCTACTCGAAAAGAACCTAACTTAACCTAAGGTTTCCTACGGAACATATGGTTATCAACTGTTCATGTACCCAGACCCGCGAATATCACCCTGAAATCAATGGAAATATCATAAAGTTCAGATCCAGTAATTCAAAACACCAGACCGTATATCCACTTTTTCATACTGGTGTTTTAATTGATCGAAAAAATCTTACAAAAATGTAACTGTCTGACTTTGGTACATTTTTTAGTGGGTGTACGAATAGACCTCAATGATATTTTTTTCCTAGTCCTTCTGAAGACCGAAATTTTCATACCTGGCTGCTCCACCAACAGACGAAATCGTCAAGAAATTCATCTTCGAGAAACATATTGGCACCAAACTTAGTAATGAAAGAGAGTGGAGTATGCAATCTATATACATTTTGAGTATTCTGATTCACAGACAGGTATAAGATCCACGAAGGAACTTCAGCAGGCGTCTTTGGCACTCGCCCGATTACTCAGGAATGAATCGCCAAGCACACCGTTCGTTTAGCGCTAAATTGATCGATGTTGGTTCGTCGAGGTTGAATGATCTTCGGTATCTACATCTTCTATCAAAAATCCACAATGTCAGGAAAATCAAATCACCAAAATATGTCAGTTCTGAAGGATCTCAGAACTCCTCATTCCCCTATGATTTTCACAAGGAGATTTCCTTTCAATGCTGCCAAATTATATAATCAATTTTCCAATGAATTCATGTTGAATAATTTCAAAATGAGGCTACACTTTTACTGAGAGTTTTTTCTCAAATATTTATAACCTCGCCAGTTAATCCCGATCAATTTATTATCTACAACGTTCTTTATGAAATTTAGGGAACCGAATAGAACACATTTTTTGAACGGTTCTCAAATAAAGTTGAAATGTTTACCAATCAGATTCAGATTTTTGTATGGCTCTATTGCTGACACATCGCCTCCTCATAATTGTTTGGTTCTGCTTATAATGTTATGTTATGTGAAATTGGAATAAAGTTTGAATTTTATTGTCCACGTAGAAATGGCTCTCATTATTGTTTGCCGTGGTACTCCGGGGCGACTCACTCACTGGACACCCGGAAAAATCTACAGCACCACCTCTCACACTTTTTTGAAGTATAGCGTATATTTTTATTTTCTTGCATCGCCTTCATCACAAAGTATATGTATCCACCAGAATGGAATCGCTAATTTGTGTGATTTTGGCGGTAGAAGCCTGACGCAATGCTGCAGCACCCTGTATTCTGAGTCTGGGCCTGGGAATTCTCTGGTACCACCTTTTGATACCTTCCACGGACAATTGAAATAATAATAATGAAAATAGCCAATTCTGGTTTCCAGAGGAATTTATATACATGGATACGAATATATAATAATAATAGCCGAAGAAAATGTAATTCATTGTATGAGTCATTGTTGAGAATACTATTCTTGAACCTAGTGAAAAAATCTCAGTGCACTTACTTTGAATCGGAATATACATGATCAAGGCCAGAACTCCAAAGGTAATGGAAAACCCGATTTGTAAGTACATCAAATAACTACAAACGACAGTTTCCACCGGCCCAATCCACAACAAATGGGCGAACAAAGCGGCATTGTCGAATCTATTGACGTCATTCGATAGCAAATTTACTATTTGCCCAGCTGTCGTTTGTCCCAATGAAGTTTTACTGAGTTTCAACGACTTCCTGTATATAAGCGAACAACAAGCTACCCGCAATTTCATCCCCAAGTGGAAAATACCCTGTGCATAGGGATGGCTGACCACAACATATACCAAAGAACAGAGGACAACTCCCAAAGCATAGTAGTAAGCTCCTTCTTGCGATATTTCTGTTTGCCCGGGTGCGTAGAATCTCACCAATTTTGCTAATACTAGCGGTTGTATGATTCTGAAAAATTGTGAGAACATAATGTGCTGAGGTTTATGCTGAGGTTTATGCATCTTTACTAGTCAATTTTAGCCCTAGTTATTGGAAACAATGCAATATATCAAAATGTCATAGTTCATAATAATTAATTTTTTTGGGTTGCTTAAAATCAATATTGAAAAGTTTCACTTTTAAAAACTCACGTTAATAATATTACTAATGTAGATATTGGTAAGTAGTAACATCACTACTCCCCCAACCAAGATGCCAAATTGGATCGGCAGCTAATGTACATCAGGCAGAGAGGTACATCAGGGTACCTTCCTCAACCGATCGAATAGGAGTGTTCGGCAAGGTGGTCAAAGACATTAACAGACACAAGTCGAAGGACATTGAGTCCATCGAAGCTGCGCAATACTATAAGATGCTGGGCCTGCCAAAAGTGGCATCTGACCATAATATATTTGCTGTCAGCTTGTCCAGTAAATGCAAGCTTAGCATAAATGCATCCTAATAACTCAATTTACTAGTGTTTCATAACCATCTACAATATCAGATTATATTTAGAGCTGGTAGTTGGTTCTATGACCTGATCTTCCGTGATCTTTGCAGATCTGTAGTGTTTCGGATAACACCCAGTGGCGCAGGACATCTTCCTGACAGTATCCTCACATTAAATTCCTTCTGAAAGACTTAGTAAGCTCATGTTTCATTTGAGCAGACAACGTCCAATTGGTAGACCCACCACCCATGGTAGCTAAGCAGATGTCATGTGAATTAGGGCTAGTGTTCCTCAATGAACTCTATAGTCCGCCTCATCCTGGGGTGCTGATTGCACTTTTCTTGTGATTTGGCTTGCGCCTTCTCATTAACGAATGTCTTTATACTCGCTTTCGTCATTCTATAGGAGAGTCACACAAGTGCTATCGTCGCTCCTTCCTGGAATCAGCCTCCTTGTTGCCACTGTGACCCTCATGTCCAGGCATCCATGCCAGGGTGTGTCTGGTGTGGCTGCCCAATTTGCTCTACGCAGTAAGGCAGTCCATCACTAGTCTAGAATAGAACTGAAGTGCTTTTATAGTCGGAATAGTGAGCAATTATTTCAGTATATCTCTAGCGCAGTATCCTATGGCCACTACCTCGCCCTAGAACACCGTTGGGGGTTGTCCAAGGCTAATTGCAATTTTAATCTTTCCTTCGGCCCCTTACACAAATTCGGAGATGAAATCGCGGAATGTAGGTTTCACAATGCGTTATAATGAGAGTTACTCGAGCCAGTGGACCAGTATAAAATATAACAAATATACGCGAAGAATTATCAAGTATTCAACTAGAATACTTCAGAATGTTCCCCTCCCTACTGTTGCACTTCGAGCCATAGCACAATTAATGTTGCAGCTCTCAGTCTTAGTCGCAATCACAATATTCAAAGTTTCGAGGTAAGCCATGACGATTGAAAGTAGAATCATTTTCTGCGAATTCTGAAATGTACACAAAGGAAGAAAATATACAAATTTTAAAGTGGTATTTTGGGGGTCAGTTGACTGAAGAAACAATGAGTCTATTTATTATTGCATTCAAGAAAGCCAATTCCGTCACAATCTACCATTGTTCGAACTATTCAACAATTTGAGAAATGCCAATTAATGAAGAGCGTCAAAATAGAGAATTATGTCTGTGCCGCTGTTGAAGTTGGAGGAATGAACAGGAAATGATTTTTAGGAGACTATAACATAAGTCCCTACTTAATCGTTGGTAACCTGAACGCTGTCAAATATCTATAGCTACTGCAAAATCTAATCATTCCGAGACTTCATCAAACTCTTAATTTGCTTTCAACAAGATTGTTCAAGTTACAATGCACGGATAGTGACACAATTTCTCCAAACTACGTTGCCAGATCGTTTAATATCTACAGGTGGTACGATCATGTGGCCTCCCAGATCACTAGATTTATCTCCGCTTGATTTCTTCTTGTGGGGATATCTGGAAGTTATCAGGCGTTTTTATCCCCGGACAAAATATCCTCGACAATATATCCCCGACAAAATATCACCATGACAACTTATCTCCGGACAAAATATCCTGTGAAAAAATATCCCCATGATAAAAAATCACCGTATAATTTGGCGTGCATATCCCCATGATAAAAAATCCCCATATAATTTGTCGTCGAAAATTGGTTCTATACTGTGGTGGACTGTTAAGTTACGTTTAGTTTCTCTTAGTTAGTCTTATAGACCGGGAGATGGTGACACAAAATATTAGGTCATTTGTACCACTATGTCGGTTCTTCAGGGGTCTAATCACGGAATGACAAAAAAAAAATGATAGTCCTAGCGGCGGCCCAATCGCGTGGGCGTTAATCGAACGTATAGGATAAATAACGAGTGTCGAACAATTTGTTCCACAAAAATGCTTGTATTTTCCAATAGTCGATAAAAAAAGAAGTAGGGGGTAGCGTAATGCCATACTTCTCCCGTGTGACTTACAGCCCGCCATACCGACGCGAATGCATCAATTAAAAAAAACAATTCAACCATTTGTACCAGGCTAATTTTTGCGCAGCTAATCATCGTCGAGTAGCCATTCACGTAAATCACCTTGCCATACTTTTCCGACGGTTCCCAATGGCCGCCATACCACCGCAAGAGAGTAAATTTTTTTTTTTGCTAAACGATTTGTACCAGCCTAAAACTTTTTTCAACAGTTCTCTGTATGATCATAAATAGAAGTCTGATCATGCCATACCTGTGGGAGGTGGCGAATATGTACAATATTTTTTAAAAATTCCAAGATTTTATTCGTAATTCGAACGATTTGTACCAGTATGGCACTAATTTTTCCTGTAAGTTTGAGGTTCAACGAATATAAATACAAAATTTCAAACACGTAGGTGGCGCACATCGGAAGTACAATCGCCTGGCTGCTCTTTCGAACAGATACCTTCGCCAGCAATAAGCGATAACGAGTGAGTCTTCTTCAGTGGTGAATTCTGTCATTAAATCTTATTTCTTCTCAACTAACCTTTGATTGACAAATTCTTAGCATGAATCTATGTCCACACAACGACAACAATAGCAAAAACACTAGCAACAATAATAACAATAACCATCGGAATAACAATAGCAATAGCAACACATTTTTCAACAATAAAGCATTGATAATAAATAGGTGTAACAGACTTCCGCCCCATAGTTACAGTATGGGATGATAATTTTTTTTAGGTTGAATTTTATCCAAACGAACCGAATACGATGCCATACTGTAACAAATGATTTTATGTCTTGTACCTTGAAAACGTGTCGAAAAACCAAGTTTTTCAAGTATGGCGCCACTTTTTCCCTCTACTAGAAGTATGGCAAATATAATAATGGTCACATTGTATCATATAATTTCCAAAAATCCAACTGCAATACTGATACAAATCGCTTTGCGAAAAAATAAATTACTCCTTTGCGGCGGTATGGCGGCCATTTGGAACCGCCAGAAAAGTATGGCATGGTGTATTTCGTGAATGGCTGCTCGGCGATGATTAGCTGTGCAAAAATTAGCCTGGAACAATTGGTTGAATTGTTTTTTTTAAATTAATGTATTCGCGTCGGTATGGCGGGCTGTAAGTCACACCGGAGAAGTATGGCATTACGCTACCGCCTACTTCTTTTTTTATCGACTATCGGAAAATACAAGCATTTTTGTGGAACAAATCATTCGACACTCGTTATTTATCCGACACGTTCGATTAACGCCCACGCGATTGGACCGCCAGTAGCAGCGCTATGACCATCATTTTCTTTCTTGTCATTCCGTAATTAGACCCCTGAAGAACCGCCACACTGGTACAAATGACCTAATATTTTGTGTCACCATCTTCCCGGTCTATTAGATTATTTATATATTGTACGAGCAATTAATTTGATTATTATCTGTGTTTTGTTTCAATGTTTATTTCATTCATTCGATAACATTATTATTTTTGATTGGTATTTCTTTGTTTTATTCGCAAGTGTTAAGAAAATGTTTACACTTGTTTATTTGTAATTATAATTTTGTTATTTTATGTTACTTGGGGTTGGTTTTTTCTAATGACTCAAATAAAAATGTGTTTCTATGAATTTACAAATGAAAATAATTATTTGTCGTGTGTGTATGTGTGTGTGTGTATGTTTGTCCAGGAATATTTCGTCTTGGGGTTTATGTCTGGAGATGTTCTGCCTTGGGGATATTTTGCCTTGGATATATTTTGTCCTGGGATATTTTGTGGGGATATTTTATAGGGAATATTTTGTCCTGGGATGAAAACGCATGGAACCATCTGAAAGAGACCGCTCATCTACACGAATTTGAGTTACATCTCTCAATGAATTAAGGGAGAAAATTATCCAACTGCCAACATCTTGCCAAATCTACTCAGAGTTATGAGATTCTCTTTTTCACAGATTTGGCTATTGGTTGGCACAACAAGCTGGTTTATTTGAACGTTAATTAAATTTGTGATGTTTATTGTCTTTCAGAGTTTGAATTATTTTTCTTTTTATTCTGTCTGTCTGTCTGTAATCAAATCTTGCAAGTTAAATTTGACCCACTTCTAATCGTCCGATTGAAATTTGGCAGGTGTACATAATTCCGATGACAATGCATTATGAATAATTTTTTTCTAAAACAAAATGGTGGCTCCAATATGGCGGACAATTTTTGTGATTATGGTCAAAATTCAAAAATAAACTAGATATAAATTACAAAACTAGTTATTTAACATCATAAATACTAAAAATTAAAAATAAATAAACCAAAAAAAAACAGGCTTTTATTAGTTGTTAATGAAAACGGAAAAGTTAAAAATTATAGAAAAAAAACATTTTTATAGACAAACTTTAATACAAATGCATTAAATAGGAAAAAATTATGTTTTTCATTGTTTGATAGAGGTTATTCTGTGAGTAACAGATTCAAAAGCTTACCGCGGATACAAAATAGGTAATCTTGCACGTAAAGATTTTGAATCTGTTACTCACAGAATAACGTAGATCAAGCAATGAAAGAAATAATTTTTATTTTTAGTGCATTTTTATAAAAGCTTGTCTCAAAAATATTTATTTTTTCATTTTTATTGTTTTCTAATTTTACAATTTATTTTATTTTGAAGGCCGTTATGACAAAAAGGGCACCACAGCACTTATTTTCAGAAGAGATATTATTTGTACAGCAAATAATTTCCCGCATGCAATGGAACGTCATAAACTGAATCTCATTCCTGATTGGCCTGAAGTACACCTTCGCGCTAACTTGATACTGACTTAACCTGAGAAGGCTGAACGCGCTATCGCTCGAGGCGCAACAGCAGGAAGGGAAAACATTCTACAGTGATCTAGTTCATTATTCGATTATCCATCGCTTGTATCTGTTATATTTTATGCTGGCCTACTGGCTTGAGTATCTCTTGTTCTATCCCATAGTAAAACCTATGTTCCACGATTTTATTTCAGAATCTGTAAAAAGGTTCCATTGTCTCTGTTCGTATTTGAATCTTCCTTGAACTGGGCTTGTTCCATTTTCACGGGAGGGCTTGTCTAACAATCCCTTCTGCTGGATATTTTGTTCAAAATTTTTGTGAAACCTATATCGTTTTTGCAATATGATGGTTGACCCTAGTTACCTAATTTCCGTGGCTAATAAAATGTTTACGCCACTGGGCATCGGTGGTTTGAAACCTCTTTTTCTAGTAAAAGTGATGAGAGTTGTTATTTGGGGATTTACTAGTAGTTCCTCTGCTCACACCATTAGCCTAGCTATGTTAGTGCCAATTGAGTGTTTTCTGATATAATGCCTGCAAATCGTCCTTCAATGGTTTTCATTCGCATTTGCCAGGCAATTTGAATCTTCTTCGTATAGTGCAGTGGGGTAGTACGTCTCTCTGCTTTTGCCTCTATGTTGGCCTCTCCTATACTCTGTTTCCTAATGTGAGAGAGTAATAAATCATAATTTAACTGTAAAACCGAGTCGTCTTCGCTGCATTTCATAGGCGTGCAGGTTAAATCTAAAGTTGATGTCATTAGATAGCTTATGAAAAACTAAGATAGGAATGATGAAGTAGATATAGGAATCATGGATTAAACATATCCAGAATTTTCCGGAGAACCCAAAAATGCAATAATATATTGGGTGTCCAATTAGAAAAAACAAAATTTATATCATAAAATTTTAATGAGACAATCAATTGTTTTTTTTAACATTTCCTGGCGGTTCAGAAAAAATGCTACAACTTTCCTAATTTAACAATTTTTCCAGCTCTTCAAATAAGAAGGATGTCTATTGGTCCAAATATAACCAATAACCCTGTAAAGTTGGTTCAAAGATATTTCGTACCAGCTTAGTGACTGTTAACAATGGACAACGCTTAAGTATGCTCAAAGTATATGCTCTGTAATTTCCTGTTCCAGGTACAATGAAATAATAAATTTGGAATCATCTACCAGATTATCTTTTCCGTACTTCGGATGTTAAAAAAAACATTATGGAGATATAGATCCGTCCCTGCGATAAGAAATAACAATATGGTCGGATTTGTTTCACAAATGGAGGGTTTTTCTAAGAAAAAGATTATAATCTCATGTAGAGGCACACTTAGTTCACCTACCTGTGCCTCGGTGTTTCAAAAATTTTAAATGTTTATTTACTTTCCGGCAGTTGTTGGAAAAGTTCTTTCTTGAAAATGACTAGTGTTTCTGAATTTGTTGCTGAGAAGCGAATTAGTAATTAGCTTTCAAAAAATGAGAAAATTATTATTCTCAATGTGTTCAACGCTATTCGCCACCAAAACTCAACATTCCGAGTTACATAAATAGTTGAAATGTGTTCGAATATGACTAGAGTCGTACAGTCAACAATATACCGACTTGTGCACAAGGATAAACGCGGCCCCATCAGGTCACCAAAGAGAAGTACAGTAAGAAAAGAAACTGTAATGAATGAGGATGAAAAGACTGCCATCAGAAGAATCATACATTCGTTTCACTTAAAAAAAGAAATACCTACCTTAAACAAAATAATGTCTGAAATGAAATAGGATGATTTTATTCCAGCCATGGGTAGGAAGAAGGTGTGCAAAACTTTAAAGGAAATTAATTTTCGTTATGAAAAAACTTTAAACAGAAAATAACTTTTAATAGAGAAAGACGAAATCATCTGCTGGCAACGACGATATTTGAGGGCAGTTATGCAGTTCCGAAAGGAAAATAGGAATATCAATTATATGAACGAAATTGGTTAAATGAAGGATATACCGTTGGTAAAATATGGCAGGATAAAAATATGAAATGCGCGAGGCAAGCTCTCATGGAAGGATGGTCCACTGGAATAAAAGCACCCTCGGGAAAAGGTAAAAGATCAGTAATTACTCACATTGCTAGCAAAAATGGATTGGTCGATGATGGCTCACTAGTATCTCAATCAAAACAGACTAGAGACTAGCATGAAGACATGAACGCTGATGTTTTTGAAGAATACTTCCAGCAAATGCTAGATCTTATTCTTCCTGGGTCTGTTGTAGTCATGGATAATCCAAGCTACCACTCAAAAAAATCCGAAAAAATACCAACATCTTCTTGCAAAAAAAATTACATCATTCATTGGCGAAATTTGTTGTCGACGAAATCGCTTCAAAACGGAATATAACGGTACTTCGCCTTCCGCCATACTGTGAATTGAACCCTATAGAATTGGTGTGGGCGCAAGTAGAAGGGTTTGTAGCAAAGTATAACACTACTTTTGAAATAAGAGACGTTGAACTTGCAAGAGGGAATAAAGACAGTTGATTGCAAAAAACGGAGTAAGTGCATCGAACATGTGAGTGGAATAGAAGAAAGAATATGAAAAGCTGATAACATGCTAGAAAACACTGTAGAGCCTCTTATTGTTTCTCTGGACCCCAACGACGATAGTTCATCGGATTACTCGGAATATGATGGCTAAAATTTATTAGTTGTATTATAAATAGTAGATTTTTTTATAAATATTAATATTTATTCCAATTTATCTATTTTTATATTATTATTACTTTTATATAAGTTTTAATTTAATGTTAGAATAATTAATAGCTTAATTAATAGCTCAATTATCTTTCCATCTCTATAATTATAATCATATATAATTATTATTATACCTATTATTCTAATAAACTACCTGTAGTTATGCCGCTGTCACATAAATTGCATTCAGAAAACTCCTCTTTATATTTTTATGCAAATTAAGGTGACCCTAATTTAGGACCGTTTCGGGGTGTGTACGTAACTGAAATTCGGAATTTTAAAAACCTATTATTACAAGTTAACAATACAACCTTTAAGTTGTCCACCCTGTTTAATAGGTTCTGCCATTGCAAATTTACATTTTATCACTCTTTCACATCAGGAAACAGAGTATAGAAGATTTGTCTAAAATTTCGGTTTTCAGATAATTAATGACAACCGTTGGATAAAAAAGCCGAATTATTGATATATATTTATCATGAACTAGCTATATATTATTCTATCAACAACGCTCTAGATAGAAGTCTTGTCCTTCTAAAGTGCTGATTCGGAAATATCTGCAAATAACTGGGAACAATACACCAAGCTATTCTATAAGCACCAACCCTGTTACTATCGTTATTGACTAATGAAATAATTTGCGGAAATTTTCGAAATGTAACTCAACTATTACAAATGTTTTGAAAAAAAGTCATGTGAAAATCCATGCAGCAATTTTGATATCCTGGAAAAAATCCCATACGTTAACTTTATTTATCAATATTTGATGATAAATTGAGGTTGATTTTTGTACGAGAGGCTAATTATATTTCCTGCATAATGAATTCATGCATGCATGTGAAGTTTACTTTCACCGATAATTCGTCACTTTTTTGGTGTACATACTTTATTGTAGATATCTACAAAAAGGTAAGTACCAAAAACTACAAAAATACATATTTTTATATTTTTAATAATAAGCGATAATAAGCTCATCAATGTACTTTTTTTTCAGGAATGGATGTATTCAATTGAAGTTGAGAGCTGTTCGTGAAATCTTGACTTCTGCTATTATTCAGGTGGTGAATTTAAAAGGAGAATTCACTGACCATAACACCTCTTTTTGGTCGTTTTTATTTTTCTTGAAAAAATACCAAAAATACAAGTATTTCAAATTTTCAAGAAGAATTACTCCTCAAACACATTATAAGCTGAAATGTTAGACTTCTTCTGTGCTCATCAACTCCGAAGAAGCCATTTACTAGATGGACTTTAAATTTCTAGGAGATATTTATTAATGTATGTTCTTCAGCATATTCCAAAGCTCCATTATTCATAAAATTGCACTGATCAGAACTTTTCATGTAGTCTGATGGTGCAGATAAAATACAACTAAACTTTTGCAGTCGATACGCAAATAATTATCACATTGAGAAAATATCTTGAGGTTTTCGTAGTACAAAAAAATCAGCAACATTATATCATAACTGAGCATGAATTATTAGAATAGTTCGTGTTATAACTTTCAACGACTTAAATTTCAGAAATCAGGATGGTCAGTTCCATTTGATCCTCATATCAATCAATTCACAATTTTCAAAAGTTTTAAAAATTTCTAATCACGTCAGGTTTAAAATAAGGACTAACTATGAAATTTTGGAATATTTTAATGATGATACAATTGCAAAATTTCATTAAATTACAGTTTTGATAACGTTCTAGATTTTAGAAAAGATAACAAAATGGAATCAATGGTTTTTTCGTTTTACCTCCACTACATAGAGGTTACAAAATGTATATAATCATTGTGAAATATTGAAAACTTGATGATAATAATGACGGATCTATCATATATGTACCGGGAATTCATTCTTTTCTTGAAATGTTTCAAATGAATTTTCCATATTGAATTCAGTTAACAGTTAAAACAGTTGAAACGTGAAATAATATTTGAGTTTTTGCCATAGACTACCTGTCAGAGTGCAATGAATCGCATGCAACATTGAATATGATAAATACCGTTGAATTCGCTTATCTTGGAAATGAGAGAAAATATTTTTTATAATAGGTTCGTCAGAAAATTCCGTTTTATCCCTGTTCTGAGAATTGAGGAATGGAAAATTCCAGTAATATTGCTGTAAAATAGCTTTTCGAAAAACTGTAGTCAAAACATTCTTACTTTTGCCTGGATCAAAATTTGGAAGAACCAATTGATCATAATATATGCAGCTGGTGTTCATCGAACTCATAATATTTTGATAATTGTATATAAATAATATAATTTTGGGTTCAATAAACGATTATTGAGATAACACTCGAGATTGTTTTCAACATCAGATTTGATATACTACCTGTACTTCTGGAAACAATTGACATAACAAATAAATATTTATAGTGCCAATCACAGATGATACACTGTTTATTTTGAGATCATTTTATCGATATTTCAAACAAGAAATATTTCCATACATATCAATTGAAAAAATATTTAGTTTAATTCAAATTGAGTATTGAAAATTGTTCATTTTTGAAACAGAATACAAAAATATTGCTCAAACTGGTATATTTTTTATATTTTATATGTACATCAAATTGACTATCTGAATCTGAAAGCGAGGTCAATTATTGGAGGAGAAAATAGTTCGAAACTCATATGACGAACCATACAATTTTATTATTTTTTCCGATCCCATATTTGTTTGTTGTTGATTTCTCATTCTACTGATTATGGGGCAAACCTCAGAACTCAACAAGTGATATTCGAAAATGAGATACGTGAAATATTATTCAGTTTCCCTGATGATGACATTCTGATTTTGCCCGATTAGGCCTGAGCGGTACCCTAACTGAACTAACTGTGGTCTATCCACTACGCGATCCTGAAGGAATTATTCTAAAAAGTTATTTACCCTAATTTTCTAATCAAATTTAAAAAAATATCTCAAAACGCTTCCACTGATTCATATTTTTGGGTAGCTTGATTATAACAAAACATAAGATTCAAATTTGTACGATTAAGTTATTCACATTTCTTTTATTTATACATGAATTATAAAAAAAATCTTTTGTACTATAGATAATGCTAAATATTCTTACCACGAACATTATTTTCATAAGACAT
This sequence comes from Gonioctena quinquepunctata, assembly GCA_018342105.1. Lineage (NCBI taxonomy): Eukaryota > Metazoa > Arthropoda > Insecta > Coleoptera > Chrysomelidae > Gonioctena > Gonioctena quinquepunctata. Next base: position 70,493 of record JAFIRS010001712.1, read on the forward strand.
TTCATTTTTAAGTTGAACCTTTTTCTGTAGACACAAAGTGGGCTATAACAAAGAGAAATAAATACCATGAAGCTAAATAAACTAAATGAAGCTACCTGAACTAAAAAAATGGAATGGTGCAAATAAAAAATTCAAGCAAAAATACCGCTACTCTACGCCAGATTATATATTTACGTTTCGTTCTGGGCATATGCTTCAACTTCTGTAGCATTAAGTAGAAAATCGTTGTGGGGCCTTTCAGGGAAACTGACATTTCTTTTGCTATCAAAATATCTCACTAAGTTCCCCAAAAATATGGGCTGGAATAATCTGTAAAGAGAGATGGATAAAGAATAGATGAAATATGGAATTTTGTTATTTAATAGTATAGACCACCCAATAACGAAAATTAAGTATCAGGTTGAACGATATTTCAAAGTATTCAATGAAACAATGACAAATATAACTTTGAAGCTCTAGAGCGTCATTAAGTTGCCAGAGTTGGATAAAAGTGTGGTGAAATCAAAAACATTAGAAATTAACTTTTATAACAATAATGAAAAATGCACAAGGTTTGATTTTATTAAATGCCTAAATTATTAATATCCAAAACTAAGTTCCATATATTCATTTTTCAATATGTTTCTTCACTCAGAAAATCTTCACACATATACAGGATGTTATGTTATAAGTGTCCGATATTTTACAGGACGATTCCTCAGTTATTTATGAGGTGAAAAGTTCATATAAGCATGGGTCCGCAAGCCCATCTTTTTTTATATAAATTTAAATAAATAAGCAGTTGAATGAACGTTGATATACTGGTTAAAAACAACGTGGATGTCAGTGACATTTTTGCGTTTACTATACATTTCCATTTGCCAATTTGAAACGTTATTTCAACTTACGGTTGTGGTGATTTTACTACGTTATTTCGACGTGAGTATGTCTACTAGGTAAAATGTCGTCAAACCACATCGAACCAACGTTCACTGCAACAAACTGTAAATCGTGATTTCAGTACTTAATTTCGACGTGTGTGTGTTTAGTGGATAACACGTCACCACAACATTTTTGCATCCGCTCAAATAAGCAGTTGAAAAAACGTTGATGTACTGGTTAAAAACAACGTAGATGTCAGCGACATATTTGCGTTTACTCAACGTTTTCATTTGTAAATTTGAAACGTCTTCTCAACTAAAGGTTGTGGCGATTTTACTACGTTATTTTGACGTGAGTATGTTTACTCGATGAAACGACGTCTAACCACATCGAACCAACGTTCATAGCGACCAACTGTAAATCGTGATTTTATTACGTTACTCCGACGTGCGTCTGTTCAGTTGATAAAGCGTCAATAAAACATTTTTGCAACCATTCAAATATGCAGTTGAATAAACGTTGATAAACTGGTTAAAAACAACGTGGATGTCAGCGACATTTTTGCGTTTACTCAACGATTTCATTCGTCGATTTGAAACGTCTTTTCATCTAACGGTTGTGGTGATTTTACTACGTTATTTTGACGTGAGTACATTTACTGGATAAAACGTCGTCCAACCACATCGAACTAACGTTCATAGCGACAAACCAAATCGTGATTTTATTACGTTATTTCGACGTGAGTCTGTTCAGAAGATAAAACGTCATTAGAGCATTTTTGCAACCGTTCAAGTAAGCAGTTGAATAAACGTTGACATACTGGTTATAAACAACGTGGAAGTCAGTGACATTTTTGCGTTTACTAAACATTTTAATTTGTCAATTTGAAACGTCATTTCAACTAACGGTTGTGGTGATTTTGCTACGTTATTTCAACGTGAGTGTGTTTACTGGGAAGGGTGTTGAAAATTTATTTTTATTTTGTTTTTTCGCGGATAATTTCTAAAATAATGTCGATATTTGGACGAGAATTGGTATTTGGGGATTTTTTAATATGAGAAATTAAAATTTGATCTTAGTTTATCCCTTAGTTTATGATTAAGAACTGCTTCCTCGATTTTTGGGGTTCTTACCCGATGTGCACCCGACAGATGACTAGCTTTCTCAAAACTTCCTGTTTCCCTTAACCGAGCCTGAATTCTTGAAAATGTTTTTGAAGTAGGAGTTGTGCGGTTCGGATAACGCTCCTGATACAAACGTCTAGCCTCATATGCATTTCCGTTAGCAAGTCCGTATGTAAAATGTATGTCAGCATAGAGTTTACCATTTTTTAACAAATAATCACAATAATAATAAATAAAACTATTTAACTATACGTCAACATATTATTTTTGACATGGCAACACAAAAAAAAAACATTGGAATAATCTTACTAGCCTACTTGATACTTTCATTTTCACAAAGAGTTCGCGAATCAATAGGAAGAAGATTGGATGCATCGATTAATTCAAATCAAAATATCTCGAAAACGGCTGCTTGTAGCGACTTTTGAAATTCATTCCTTATTCACGTAAAAATCATAGAGTAATCGACTTTTTTTCTAGAAAATGTGATACATACATACACGACAAAGTTGTGACTCCCCAAAAGAGACAAAGACCTGTAGGGCGGCGCCCCCTACAATTAAGGGCCAAACTAAGATCAAATTTGAATTTATCAAATTGAAAAATCACCAAATACCAATTTTTGCCAAAATATCGACATTATTTTAAAAATTATTTACGAAAAACTAAAATAAAAATAAATGTTTAACACCTTGTATATCAAAAATGAAGGACTTGCGGACCCATGCTTATATGCACTTTTCACCTTATGAATAACTGGGGAATCGTCCTTTAAAATATCGGATACTTATTACATAACACTCTGTATACAGGTTGCACACCCGTGCATGACGGTTGTATACCTAATGCCATTTTATAACGAATTACACTGGTGGAAAATTGAAAAAAAAAGGTAGGTAATAATTTCTGGCATATCGTAAAAATTTCAAACGAAAAATATTTTTTTTTTGATGAACTATCAACTGAACAAGAAGTTGAATAACATCCTGCAGATATTTAAAAAATATTTAATGGTTGTTTATCACAATCTGCTTAAAGACGAAGGTTGTGGCCTTGGTACTTTTGATAAGGATGACTGGAACTACAAAATATTTTCTGCGGAATGATACATAATCATAAAAATATTTTCGTTATAGTTATTTCCATTTCACTGTTATCAAAATACATATTTGTTGTCCTGCGAAATGAAATTAATGAAACATAATCTCGAAAGATTGATTTCCGTTTTACCGTTATCAGAATACCTGCTTGTTGTTCTGCGGTATCAAATTGATGAAACATAATCTCGAAAATATTTTTCGAATAGTTTATTTCCATTCTACTGTTATCAGAATATCTATTTTTTTTTCAGGGCCCCTTGAAATATATACGGCAAACTTTTCTCCACGTCTTATGAGCATCTTGAATGCTGAATATTCGAGCCGTTCCAACTGAACGAAAAACCAACTGTGGTACAACTATCCTTAGGTCATTTTTTCAAAAACAGAATTAGCTCATCAAAAGCAATATATTTTTGGCCTGATAAATGTTCAAGAGGCCCATAACCAAATCGAGATTGATTTAGGAATTTTTGGCAACTCTACCTTGTTTGAACTAAACCCGATTTCCCTCACATGGAAACATATCAAAAGGCTAAGATCGGGCTGCAGAAAACCTGACCAATCGAGTAACAGAGTGAAATGTTTCTAAAATGTTAGTACACCCAGCAAACATGAGAAAAATAATTGACTGCCTGGGCAAAAGTGGCGCATAAGTTTTTTATTGCCTTTTTTCGGAAAAAGCAACCATAACGATGTAATACATGTCCGAAATACGTTTGACACTTACTATCTCTCCAGTTGGTCAAGTGGTCTGAGGAGGTGGTTCACGAAATGGAGCGTGGGTTCAAACCCCAGCTCGGGCATTTTTTCGAAATTGGAAAATGGTTTGTTTGGGGCGAATATTCGTCCCAAAACAAATCATTTCTCATGTCTGAGAGCAGGCAGCAGAAAACCTGTGCGATCGAGTAACACCATGAAATGTTTTCACAAACTTTCATTTAAATTAATAAATGTATGTTTAGTTCAAATTTCGCAAGTGAATTTTGACCTAATTCTAGATGTCCGATTAACGTGAAATTTGGCAGGTTTTCATTATTCTGGTGACAATGCATTACGGAATTTTTGCCATAGAAAAAACAAAATGGCTCCAATATGGCGGACGAGTTTTGTGATTATAGTTCGATTCTAATCAAAATTAGTATATGGGGATTTTTGGGATCGGACATCAAGATTTCTTTGCCAGAATCCAATTAATTCAAGATGGCATCTCCAAGGTGGCGACAACTTTTGTGATTATAATCCGATGCCATTCATAATTGGTGTGTGGGAGTCGGACATCATGATTCCTTATTCGAAATTCATGAATTCAAGATGGCGGCTTCACGAAGGCGATGTGTTTTGTTATTATGGCCCGATTCCATTCAAAATTGGTATGTGGGTTTTTTTAGGGTCGTAGATTATCAACTTTTGTCAGAATTCGATAAGATGACGGATTTTATGAATGTCTAAAAAGAATCAAATAAAAATGATTGCAAAAAAAGTTGGGACAAGTTTTTATACAAAAAAAATATTTCTTCAATTGTTTGACCTAGGTTATTCTATGAGTAACAGATTCAAAAGCTTGCAGCGAACATTCTTGTAGCCGTCATCTTGAATTCATGAATTTTGACTAAGAAATCATGATTCCGACTCCAAAAACCCCCACACACCAATTTTGAATGGAATCGGACTATAATAACAAAAGTCGTCGCCATCTTAGAGCCGCCATCTTGAATTCGTAGATTCTGACAAAAAATCATGATCTTCGACCCCAAAAACCCCCACATACCCATTTCTATTGGAATAGGGCTATAACCACAAAAGTCATCGACATATTAGAGCCGCCATTCTGAATTCATGAATTCTGGCGAAGAAATCATGATGTCCAGCTTCAAAAGCCCCCACATACCAATTTTGAATAGAATCGAACTATAATCACAAAACTCGTCCGCCATATTGGAGCTGCCATATTGTTTTTTCTTTTTTGCAAAAATTCCGTAATGCATTGTCACCGGAATAATGAAAACCTGCCAAATTTCACGTTAATCGGACAACTAGAAGTAGGTCAAAATTCACTTGCAAGATTTGAACTAAACATACATATACAGTACTTCTCAAAAGTCCGCTCCCCCCTCTTATTTTTGGAACGATTATACATAAACAAGTGAAATTTGGAAACTGAATATTAAAGGTTGTAAACTTCCCTACTAGTGATGATAGATGACGAAATCGTCAAAGATGACGTGACAAGGCCATTGTGACCAATAATTTCAAATGGAACCCTACGGCAAGCGACACCTCTTTTAAAAGGTATCGAAAAAACCTATTCAATGAATTTTGTTTGTGTTTATGGCAGTTTTGGCAACTCGCTTTAAAAAAACGCAAAGCTGTGATGAATTAAATCAGTTGATACTAAAATTCCAAATTCAAGCTCTGCCTCTGGATAGTTGTCAAATAAGCTGACGTTTTTGTTAGTCTCCCTAATTCGACTTTTTTGTAATTGTCCAAGTTTTTGTACATTCAATAATTTGTGTATTGTTGATCGAACGTTTAACTGTTTTAGCAGCTTTTGGTACTTTTAATATTTTTGTACATTTTAATAATTTGTTAAACTGTTGTGAGCCGAACGTTTAAGTGCTTCAAGAAGCGAAATGGTACGTGCTTTAGGTGATAAAGTAGCAGCGATCCTAATTCTTGGTGAAACTGGACAAAATATTCATGCAGCAGAACGCATTTTCAATGAGAGGTTTCCCGATCGCCCCGTTTCGAGGACTTATTGAAGGCAGCTTCTCCGTAAGTTTGAAACAACGGGTAGTATTAATGATGCGAAACGATCTGGCAGACCACAAATTTCTGATGAGAAAAAAATTGATATACTGGCAGAAGTAATAGTTAATCCTACTTCTTCAACAACTCACGTTGCATCTCTCTGTGAAGTCAGTCGATGTACAGTACACAGGGTGTTGAAAAAAAAATGTCACCCATACAAATTAAAAATGGTTCATCAACTCCCAGACGACGACCCAGACCGAAGACTGGAATTTTGTGAAAATATGGAAACTAAAATTAACCAACAGTCAGACTATGTCAAAGCAATTTGTTTTAGTGACGAAAGTACTTTCTATCTAAATGGAAATGTAAATACACAGAATGTGAGGTATTGGAGTGATGCAAATCCTCACCTGTTTCGTGAAACACATACCCAATTTTCCCAGAAGGTGAATGTTTGGGCAGGTATCCTGGGAAATCACATCGTTGGGCCTCTTTTTTTAAATACTAATCTAACTGGTGAGGTTTATCTGGAGCTGTTGCAAAACGCAATAGAACCGTTAATCCTTGAAATTTTAGAAGATAATCCAGATGAATTCGGCAATTTGGAAATAACATTCCAACAGGATGGTGCTCCTCCACACTATTACGGTGCAGTAAGACGGTATTTGGATGAGGAGTATCGTGGTAGATGGATTGGACGACGAGGTTCAACGAAATGGCCAGCTCGATCACCGGACCTCACACCTTTGGATTTTTTCTGTGGGGGTACCTTAAATCGAAGGTTTACGCCACTGAACCTGACAATATTGACGTTTTAAAACAACGTATTGTTGCAGAATGTGAGGCTGTTTCCGCAGACACATTTGCAAAAGTACGAGAAGAGTTTAAAAATAGGATATTTCACTGTCAGGAAGTAAATGGAGGTCACTTCGAGCAATTTCTTTAGGTAACTACTGATTCTTAAATCTGTAATTAATATCATACTGAATGGAATTTAAATTTTAATGTTTACTAATGAGCCATTAAAACTGCCATAAACACAAACAAAATTAGTATCATGGAATTGGTTTTTTCGATACCTTTTAAAAGAGGTGTCGCTTGCCGTAGGGTTCCATTCAAAATTATTGGTCACAATGGCCTTGTGACGTCATCTTTGACGATTTCGTCATCTATCATCACTAGTAGGGAAGTTTACAACCTTTAATATTCAGTTTCCAAATCTCACTTGTTTATGTATAATCGTTCCAAAAATAAGAGTGGGGGAGGGGACTTTTGAGAAGCACTGTATGAATTTAAATGAAAGTTTGTGAAAACATTTCATGGTGTTACTCGATCGGCCAGGTTTTCTGCAGCCAGCTCTCAGACATGAGAAATGATTTGTTTTGGGACGAATATTCGCCTCAAACAAATCATTTTTCAATTTCGAAAAAAAAAAAGCTGCTTGACTGGGGTTTGAACCCACGCTCACCCACGCTCCATTTCGTGAACCAGCTCCTTAGACCACTTGACCAACTGGAGAGTTAGTAAGTGTCAAACGTATTTCCGACATGTATTACATCGTTATGGTTGGGTTTTTCGAAAAAAGGTCATAAAAAACTTAGCGCCACTTTTGCCCAGGCAGTCAATGATTTTTCTTATGTTTGCTGTTAGTACTAACATTTTGAAAACATTCCATTCTGTTACTCGATTGGTCAGGTTTTCTGCAGTCTCTCCTGGACTATCATGTAACCCTCAGATCAATAAGTAAGTAAGTAAGGTTTACTTATTGATCTGAGATTCCTCCTGATATTGGTAGATTATAGACAAGAGGAAAATTGAAACACTGATATCGAACCAGTGCATAATTTATAGACCAGTCGCTACAACTTTTGAAATGCAAGGGGTGAAAATTCCCAGTATTGCTAAAAAGCATATTATTTACACAATTTATTGAAATATATCGTGTCCATGAAGTCAAATCTGAATTTTCGGGGAAAAAAATCAATTCTTTCCATAAGTTTACGGGTTCTTTTTTTATTTAAAGATTTCAACATTTTTCAGCAAAACTATCGAAAGTATCAGATTGGACAGATTCTACGTTACACAATATAATCCAGTACATAGGGACTAAAAAAGCCCTTTGCCCTACAAAAAGTGGGGTAAAAATGATTTTGATATATTCAGTTCCAGGCCCTGATGAAAAATCCAAATTTACGACCTTGCAGGAGTTGGTACGGTCCGGCATCTTGGATTAAAGGTACAAAGAATTGGTTGATTCTACGACAAAAATGTTTGATACAAATATGAAGAAGACTCAATTTCCTACTTTTTTGTAAAACACTTTTTTTTTCGAAAAAGTATCCAACTTAATCTTTTTACGATGAATTTTGTAAAAATGATAATATTAATAATATTATCAATTACATATATATATATATATATATATATATATATATATATATATATATAGTTTAGTTAACTTTCTAGGTCAAAATTTTTTCGCATTCTCCGAAAATTATGATTGAGGTGTCATTCGATTCGAAATGGCATGTAGATATTTTTTGAGAAATGCTAAGGCCGCTCGCAGTAATTGCAATAGTTATAAACAATTAAGTGAAAAAAAAGGGGGGTTTGGTTTTTCGCCAATATCTCAAAAACAATTCGATATAATTCAAATTTGAAACAAGACCAATATTCATAATTTTCCCAGAGGGTTGAAAATATGCCCGAAAACTGGTACTCCGGCTTGCGCAAGCCACGTCCCCCTCGGACCTTTAATGAAAAAATATTATTTAAACGTATTAAATATGAAAATTAAAAATTGAAAAAATTCAGGCGCCTGCAGGATAGATCAATAAACAATTATCCGTGGTCCAAAAATTTTTATCGAAATTTTTCAATAAGTTATCCATTAGTTAATTAACAATTTTTTGTAGCACGAACATTAACATTGCAAGTGCGATAATTGTTAAACTATTGATCTGAGATTGTTTTTCTTTCGTGGAGCTATTTTTTGAAGGTCTAAGAATAGATTTCCGTTAGAAAAATTGAAAAATTGTTAATTTTCGTTTTGTTATCAACAATTTACTAGGTGAAAAATTATAAAGCTTCATTAAACATTGAAAAAAACTTTTTTTTTATAATATTATTATTGATCCGTTTTCTTATGATCGGAAACTACTGAAAAATGATTTTTAATAATTTTTATGTTTAAAAAATTGTTATAAACAAATGCGTTGTTTATGATATAATTAAAAAAAAAATTATAACATATTCTTTGATAATAATTATGATTTTTCGAAAGAAAAATGTTTCTTAAAAAAATTTTTTATTGCTTAAAAACGCATTTGTTAAATAACATTTTTTTAACCACTTGTTATGAAAATTACGAAACAATGTTTTTTCAAATCATTATTATTAAAAAAAAACGCTCATTATTCAAATTCTCATTGTTTATTTAATAAACAATTTGTTATAAACCAATAAATTATCTCTTTGTATTTTTTTTCTTTTTCTACTCTACCATGTATTATTTTTATAAAAAACAAATATTTATATTTTTTATTGAACTTTACTTTTTTTTTTCTTTCATTTCACCATTCTGACCTGGTTTTTTATTTTAATTTTATTATAACTTTTTAACTAATAAGATACAAGGAAAAAATTTAAGACTTATTTATTTTTATTGATTAAACAAAAATTAAGCCAGAACTGTTTTCTACTTTTATGTCTAAATATCTTATAAACTAATATAACTATGACCATACAACTTTTGTAACTTTTTATCTAACGTATATTTATCAACAATTTTAGCTTATAAATTTTAGTTTTGATCGGTAATTTTTTCAATTATGAATAAAAATAAGTTTGAAAAAAAAACTCCGAGTTTATTAGCCTAAGCATCTTAGTAACTGAAAATTCATCAGAAATATTATTTAATTCAAGTAAGTTTATTATAAAACATTGTAGAAATTTTTTTTTATAAACAAATGGTATAAATTAAATGAATAATGGAGTGAGAGCTTCAAATTTGGGCTCAATTTGTTGTTTAATTAATAAAGAATAAATAAGTCTCAAATTTTTTCCTTGTATTTCCATTAGTTAAAAAGTTATAATAAAATTAAACATAAAAAACCAGGTCAGAGTGGTGGAATGAAAGAGAACAGAAAATCTAAACTTCAATAAAAATAAAAAAAAAATTCTAAAAATAATACATGGTTGTTTTTGTTTTTTTGAGTGGAAAAAGAAAAAAAATACAAAGAGATCATTCATTTGTTTATACCAAATTGTGTATTAAATAAAAAAAAAATTTAAAAAAAATTTTTTTTAAAAAAAAAATGGTTCCTTAATTTTCATAACAAGTGGTGAAAAAATGTTATTTAACAAATGCGTTTTTAAGCAATAAAATTATTTTTTTAAGAAACGTTTTTTTTTGGAAAAATCATAATTATCATCAAAGATTATGCTATAAAAAAAATTTTAAATTACGCATTTGTTTATAACAATTTTTTAAACAATAGGAGATAAAAATTATTAAAAATCATTTTCAAGTAGCTTCTGATCATAAGAAAACGGATCAATAATATATTATGAAAAAAAAAGTTTTTTTCAATGTTTAATGAAGCTTTATAATTTTTCACCTTAGTAAATTGTTGATAACAAAACGAAAATTAACAATTTTTTTTCAACGAGAATCTCTTAGATCTTTGAAAAATAGCTCCACGAAAGGAAAACATTCTCAGATTAATAGTTTAACAATTATCGCACTTGCAATGTTAATGGTCATGCTACAAAAAATTGTTAATTAACTAATGGATAACTTATTGAAAAATCGCGATAAAAATTTTTGGACCACGTATTATTGTTCATTGATCTATCCTGCAGGTGCCTGAATCTTTTCGATTTTTAATTTTCATATTTAATAAGTTTAAATAATATTTATTCATTAAAGGTCCGAAGGGGACGTGGTTTGCGCAAGCCGGAGTACCCGTTTTCGGGCGTATTTTCAACCCTCTGGGAAAATTATAAATATCGGTCCTACAGTTCCGGGAGTCGGAACTTTTTCTTAGGAAATTTACTCTTCTTTTTGCATCTCATTTCAAATTTGAATTATCTCGAATAGTTTTTGAGATATTGGCGAAAAACCAAAATTTTTTTTTTTTCACTTAATTGTTTATAACTATTTCAATTTTTGCGAGCGGCCTTAGCATTTTCTCAAAAAATATTTACATGCCATTCTGAATCGAATGACACCTCAATCATAATTTTCGGAGAATGCGAAAAAATTTTGACCTAAAAAGCACTTGTTAACTAGATATATATATATATATATATATATATATATATATATATATATATATATATATATAGTGTGTATAAAGTTGGCTACATATGGAAAAAAAATTGTTATTGAAATTTGTGAAAAATTCTAATGGCGGTTCGTTTCTGCATGACTGACAACTAAAAAATCCATTGCGACTTATATAACGGGACCTCAGATTTGGCAGGAATTTTAAAAAAAGTTGTCTGTGGTGCCGAAAATGGGTCAAATTGAGAAGATACGAAAAATTTATTAAGAAAATGTGTTTGGAATCCAACGAGCACACATTGTACCAATTTTGAACCAAATTGAAGAAAAAATCAGAAATACCATTTTATTCCTCTACTGTTACTAAGAAACACTATACATTATTGTTTTATCTGGAAACAGCTTCAATAATCTACATCATATAAGTTTGGGTAAAAAATAATCAAATATTTGTGGAATAGACATTTTGCGGGATATTAATTATCAAAACACGATTTAGTCTTGTCACTAGATGTAGTCATGCCCTGTATATTGATGCACATGAGCTTATTCAATATTCTCAACCCGTAACTAAAATTTAAAACAACTAATATTTGTAATTAAAAATTATTAATACATTATTTATCCTAATTGAATTTAGTATTGTTTGGGTAAATGTGAAAAAATAAAAAACTTAATAAACAAACAATGTACAAATTGTCAGTATTCCGCGTGACCATCTTCGCGCTCCATACATAGAATTGTTCTGGAAAACATTTCGCGGCGAACATTTTTCAACATAGTTCTGTTGATCAGTGCTGCACAATTCCTTATGCAAATTTTTGAATGTTCTACATTTCGAAATAGGCGTTGTTTATAAACAATTTTGAAAAAGTTGACTTTACAAAATTATAATGAATAGCTACAAATGATTTCTTAAAATGGGAAAAACAATCATTGGTTTTTCGGAAGAATGTTTTCGCCGTTGCACATCAGACTTAGAAAAAAGTATTTTTACAAAAATTATAGGGAATTTAGTCTTCTTCAAATTTGTGCCATTATTAATATTATTATTTTTGGAAAAGTTACCGTGACAATATTAAGTTAGACGATTTTTCGGAAGAATATTCACGTTTCCGCTGCCGTAACACGTTACAAAGCAGACTTACAAAAATAGTATTGATATTGAGTCTCCTTCAAATTTGTCACGAACATTTCTGTCGTAGGATCAAGCGTTGATGAATCATTCACTCTTTTTAAAATTTAATACATTTTCACCCCTGGCTAGCCTGGCTAGCGTACGCACCCTTAAAATTTCATTGTACGAAAAATTCAGAAACGATGACTTTAAAAATCATCCTGCCACATCTAGCTTATTTTCATGTTCGCCGACTGGAGTATCATTTAGATTTTTGCATTTCACACCGTTGCATTTTTTTTATTGTAACTACCAGTGACGTACACCATAATGAAATCTCATGGTTCTGCTATTCAAAAAAAATTAGGTTCTGTTCACTTATACTTATTAATTTGGTACAACTTTTATAAATTTTCGACAATTGCATCTATCTATGCCTCATATATTCCTAGAGGGAAGAATCATGCCCATAACTTTCAACACACAGGCAAGCCAAAACTCTCTAAATCACTAACTGAAATGTGTAAAATGTATTAATACGTATTGTATCAAGGAAGTAATCGCATTGATAAATAGGTACATAAGCTTGGCCGTTCCCTGTACATTCGTGCAATGATGTTTGTACTAACCTCACAACTTCAGTAAACGTTAGCACTATTCCATATAAACAAAACTCTAATCCAAAAACTTTGATCAGTACCCTTTGCAGAGAGGGATTCGTTTTCCTTTTGGCAGCTCTTTCTTCTTCGACTTTCCAATACATTTCCATTTTATTTCCCAAAATACTGGATTTGTGTTCCGTTAACGTCTCCGCCAGGTCTGATTCCTCTAAGTCACGCTTGAAACCCATGATGAAAGTGGGAATGGTGTAACTGAAAAAAAAAACAAAATTACGAATATCGAAGTGAATAGTACTAAAATGGGGAGGGCAGACGGTTATGGTATATGAAATGAATAAATCTTATGATTTTCATGATAGAGTTGAACGTGATAATCATATTCGAATAAAAATGTCCTCCAAAAAACCTTGAAACTCACACAATTCTTATGTTACTTTTTTATTGATATACAAGCGGCTCTCAGGACTATCACTAGGTAGTGTTAAAAAAAAATAACTTTTGGTTAACCCCAGGAAATCAATGATAATACTCACTGAGAAAGCCGGTCTTCTATGGGTAAACAATTCCATTCAAGAAAGGAGCCTAATACCTAGTAATTCTAGATGAGATATTCACGGGGAATGCTAAAAAAATAACCAACAGAACAAGGCAAGCCCTATGGTCTTGTAGAAGAATCTGTGGGGAATCATGGGGAATGCAACCCAAATAAATGTAGTGCCATTACCTCAAAGTAGTAAGAAGCCTATGAAGCGTGTATGTCTATAACAGGAGCAATGTCCGCCAGGCCGATAGCATGATAATAATTGTTTTGACTGGAAACTTATTTACCACTATGACCATGATAATCTCTGTAATTGAATTCAGTTGTTCGAAAAAAAAAACCTTAACATACATAATTCTTAGCTTATCACAAATATTTTGACTAATGACACATGCATTTTAATTAAAACCGAAATGTTTTATGTAAATATAATATAATAACGACTCATGCTCAGAAGAAAAATATAAAACGTCTTATCGGAATGGAAATGCTCAGTGAATGAATAACCTTCAAAAAGAATTGAATATCATGACATGCAATTCGTCAGATGAAAGATGGTTTGTAATAATCTTCATGCCTTTAAGCAACCCCTGCATCAGTTGAACAGTGTTGCAATGGATTATATCACTTCAATCAATAAGAATAATATATTTATCCATGAAAAATGTCTTGTTGGTCGCATATCGATCAACAAATAACGCAGGTAACGCATTAATCATTGTCTGCTTGGCTTACCTTGTAGGACTTTATCCATCGGATTTTATTCAACGTCCGTCGAAGCATTAGCCAGGGAAGTAGTTTTTTTTAAGGATATGCGACCAACATAGGTATAGGCATAGGTTTTTGTAGTCAGATGTACTTGAGGAATAAGACATATCTCATTTTTAATGAAATTATGGCTGGCTATCAAGAATGTTACAGATTTCCGCCTCTTATTGCAAATATTTCTATCCTGGGATTGATGACATCCATTGGTAATGTTTTAGTTGCAGTAGTTGTGTTGAGATGGCGTTACCTCCATTCTGCTAATTCGATCCCAGCAAATGCTTTGAAATGGATTGATATTAATTGTTTCGGCCAGGTAACGCAGACATTAATCATTGTCTGCTAGGCCCACCCTGTACTGATGATGGGCAAATATTCCGAAACCTGTCTACAGGTGCTCAGGCTGAGTGAAGTGGTTACTACCAAAAAAATTGAAATATATTTTTTACAAACATAGCTGAGGAAATTATAAAGTCTCTGCCAACCAGTGACGTCAATATATCAGACTGTCTATCGGGCATCAGTAAACCAAGGGATTCATTTTTCATGTCGCATGAGGATGTTGAGCAGGCCATTAGAAAGTTAAAAAACACCAATTGCTACGACATATATATTCTAAATAGCAACATTATTAAAGACACAATCAAATATCTTGTTAATCCTTTAACTATTCTCATAAATCGATGTTTCACTGAAGGATGTTTTCCTGATGTATTGAAATTAAGCAAAGTAATACCCATCTACAAGAAAGGAGATATGAATTCCCCTGACAACTACCGACCAATATCTATTATTCCAATTTTAGGCAAATCAATATGGCTCCATGAAGCTGACAACTGATGCGGTAGTTGAAGTAATACAACATGTAATAAACAATATAGGAAATGGTCAACTTACTAGCCTGACACTGTGGGATTCAAGCAAAGCTTTTGATTGTGTCAGCCATACTATTCTTATAAAAAACTGGAACACTATGGAATTCGAGGGATTCCTCTGACATTTTTCAAATCATATCTTGAAGCAAAAAAACAAGCAGTCTGCAAAGATAGTATCATATCAAACGAAGAAACTATATCTCATGGTATACCCCAAGGCTCTATCCTAGGACCCACACTTTTTGTGGTTTATATCAATGACATTTTTCAATTCCTGTTCCCTAGTACAATCATCTGTTTTGCAGATGATACTACAATGGTGGTGTGGTAAATATCACCAATAAAATTGAAGATAAAGCAGAAAACTGGTTTTCTGGGAATATGTTGAAGCTGAATAGAGACAAATCGCAGAAAATTATAGTGTTCTCCAATAACAATATAACTTGTAATAATCATGTTAAATTAATAGGAATAACAATTGACGATATGCTCAAATGGGAGCCCCACATAGACCAGTTGTGTAAAAAACTATCAGTTCAACTTCACCTATTGCGTCAGTTGAAAAACATAGAACAGATTAATTTTGGAACACAAATAGATAAGACGAAGAATGAGAAGAAGAGAAATGAAGTGTTTTACGGTTCAACTTGAAGTGCATAGAAGTTAGCCAACTGTCAATTTCTGAACTAACGTAGAATTGTTTCAATGTATACAACCTTACTTGAATCGTCTGTGAAGTGGAATGAAAGATCTGTTCCGATTTTTTTTTTATATTCAGACAGAGATTGTTGCTGAGTAATTCATTTTCTATATGTAGGTCCTCAAGAAAATTTAGTCTATTGTAGTTATTCGATGTGACCTCATGTTAAATCTGGAAATTGATACTGTGGCTGAAGTTATGCTTGTCAACCTTCAGGTGATGACCAAAAGAGGAATGTTCATGTTCGTATCTACAAGTTCTACCGACATATGTTGCATTACAATCACCACATTTCAATTTTTAGATACTGGTTTTTGATAATTTGACAATTTTATTTTTCGTATTGATCAAATGTCTGTTCAAGTTTTTTACCCTACTTTTTACACACTTTGCCACTTTTTGAGTAATGTTATTGTTCAAGATCGTTATTGAATGTATTTTTCTAATTTTGACATTTAAAGTGACACTTTTTAAAACTCGTTGACGTTATCAAATGTGTTACTTTTCATCACTAGTAACGAAAAGTGAAATTTTTTGCACCTGGCGATGAAAATTAAATTTCACCACCAGTTGCGAAAAATACAGGAATAAAATTTGTTATAATTTTAAGGCTAAACTACTTGAAGTACTTCTTCACTGCACTAAAAAGTAAAAAATAATTTTAATATTCAACGACTATGCCAATAAGTGTGGGGTGATTTGTCGAAATCAATTAAGATACCAGAGCCGGCAAACCTACGTCATTTTAGCAAAATTGAAATTTTGAATATGAGTGTAGTTGGGAAGGTATGCGTACTTTTACAGGAAGCAGGTACAAAAGTACATAAAAAACTTTCTTACTTACGTCAAAGTATGGTAATGCGTTTGACAATTAACGTCGTCCGGTTGCCGAGCGGTCTAAAGCGCCAGACTAAGCTCTGGATCTCAAAAGTTAGCGTGGGTTCGAATCGAATTTTTCACTTTGAAATTGCGAAATGTTTTTTAATTTTTTTATTTTAATTCTCATCGTCGTTGAATATTAAAATTATTTTTTTATTTTAAGTGCCTTAAAAGCGTGTTTTTCAGTTTTTTTAAATATATATTTTTTATATTTCTAACTTGAAAAAGGATCACATTATATCAAAATTAGAAAAAATATTGTGTGAAACACGTTGGGAAACACTATATTTTTCGTAACTCGCTTTCTTTTGCGGAACTCGCTCGCTCGTTCCGCAGAAATTCGCTCATTACGAAAAATAGTGCTTTTCCCAACGGGTTGCACAAATAACTATTTCCGTTGTCCCAATATTAGGGAATCCAAGCTTATTTTTGAATTCATAAATTAGTTCAGAAATTGACTGTTGGCTAACTTCTGTGCTCTTCAAGTTGAACCGTAGAATAATTCATTTCTCTTCTTCTCAATCTTCTTCTTACCTATTTGTGTTCAAAAATTCATCTGTTCTGTGTTAATTTTAGGTTTGACGCTGGCGGTTGTTTTATTTTCATTTTTAAGATTTTAAGTTTTAAACTGCTTGTTACAATTTTATACATTTTAACCATTTTAACTTTGTCTGTATTTTGTGGGTACCCCTGTTCTTGCCTAACGAGTAAGTGATACTTCGACAATTAATTTAAATAACATTCAAACATCTATCATTTACTTACTTTGCAGGAAAGCACTGAAGATGACCTTATAGGTTGAAAGCGCTCTGCGATAAAAAAATATTGAATTGCACGAAACACAAAATTAGACTTTTGGTTCTGCCCCGTGCATACAGCCCTACAACTCCCTCCGAGTGTGTGAGAAATTTAGAACCAAAATTCAATAAAAATTTCTTGTACCTCTGGGGTATAATTGTTTCTTGAATACTTGGACCTCGAAGAGTTAAAACTGCGAATTATTCACTCATTCACCCAATATATTTTCAATCATTTCATATTTCTCCATAGTGAATCCAATGCTTTCCTCCTAACGGTACGCTATCGTAGATATTTTTCATATTGTCAAATTATATTCTTCAATATTCACTAACCAACTGAGATATAGTACATACTGTATGATGTCAAAATTATGTTTGGTTTGGAACTCATTTAGGAAGAAAACATAATGGAACGACTGTCTTCCTTTCTGGGAGTGGGATGATTGATTGAATTGGTATATTGACAGCAGTTATAAAATTACATTAGCGACTAATCGACTAACACTCTACCAACAAGCCGATGAAAGTAAGGTTTATGTGGTAAGGGAAAAGTTGACACCTTCATCCAGGCTCGTTCTCTTCGATGAAATCGAATGAATCCTTCATTATATTTCAGAACCAATTTCTTGTAGACCAGCTTGTAGTCATGTTTCCCTGGGCAAGAAATTGATCATTTTTTATCAACCAACAAGAAATTAATGAACAAGCTTTCTAGATCGAGACTCGTCACATCAGTATAAGATTCAAATGGAAATGACTGATAACGATTTCAGAATTAGGTACAATCAATGAAATTGAGAAAATTAAATAATTTGGAAGGACTCATGGATAATAATAATGTTCATTTAATGAGTTTCAATACAACAAATAATACTGCTGAATTTCAAATGAACAATGACATCACGGAAGTAATACTCAAGTATCGCTTGTATATGATATGGCACAGATCTAAAACTTATACAGTGACCGGCAGATTTTTGGTAACAAATGGTTAAAGTATCGCTTGTATATGATATGGCAAATGGTAAAAAGTTTATTTCAAGTTTCTCAGAAAATTTTATGATTAATGAAAGTACATGCATATTTCCAAACTAAGATTGCACTTTCCAAATTTCAATTATCTCCTTTCGTAAACAAAGGAGATACAAAAAATTGAAAAAGCGCAGGAGCAACGTAACTTGATTTTTGAAAATACACATAAAAGTTATTTGAGGAAGTGACTTAATAGATTGGAGAATGTTTTAAATTTGAAGTCACAGTCTCCTATTCCGAAAACGAGTTTTCACTGATTTTTTCCTTTTTTGATTTTACCACCCTATTTAGCCCAGTGCTAAAGCCTTTAGAGAAAAAAAATTATCAGCTGGATTGCAATAGTGGGAAAAGGTAGTAGAAATGATCAGATAACCGGGAAAAAAAAATCCGAACTAATGGCGAAAAGCCGTTTTTACGGTTTTTTGAGTTTTTCGAGCCGCAACAAAAGTCCAACATACTTGAAATTTTGACAAAATGTATATTTTTAAGTCCTTTGATTATCCTCATCCGGAATTTCAAAATTGAATAGTTCTGAGATATTAACGTTTTTCGGAAAAACAAAATTTTAAATCGAAAAATGTGAGGATTTATTTTTTATTTTTCAACTTTTGAAAAGCTCACTTGAAGTTCAATTGAAATAAAATATATATCCTTTACCTTCAAAAACCCTGTCAAAAATGAGAAAAACCAAAAATAGCGATTTGCAAAAAACGCAATTTTTTCATTACTATTAAAATGTTGTACTAATGAAATTTTTGTTCCAAAATAAAAGAATAATATATATATATATATATATATATATATATATATATTCAAATACTTCCCACACTATTTGCTGACTAGGGATATTGGGGTAAGCAGCAATGAAAAAGTAAACTCTTTAAGGTTTATCCAAGCTTTCGGAAATGTTTATTTCCATCATCAGGGAGAAACTTTGTTGACGTTGGTTTCAATGATGTAAAACATATTCATCTAACATAGTGATACGAAAGAAACAAACGTAGTTCAAGGAATAAAACGAAGTTCAAAGTTACTACAACCATATTACCGTTGTTTCAAATTATATAAATATAAATGTGTACTCTATGTGGTATGGAACTGACAGGTTAGGAATGAATCTTGCGATTATATTTGAGCCAACGACACCTGACGGGTGTGACTTGGAAATCGCAAGTGACACCCGTCATATGACGTCCAGAGAAATAAATATGTAGTTTTATGGAAGTTTTATTTTGTCAATGAATTCTTTGAAAGATAAACTATCTTTTATATAATAATCATTTTTTCCCGTTATATTTGAATTGTTATTTATGAGGAATTTGGATAATTTGTAGAACGGTGATTGTATTGAAGATACGATTGGTGGAGAGGAATTCCATCTTTATGTAGTTTGGGTAATCCGTATATTTTTGGTGGTACTGCGTTTTTTATTTTTAGTTTGTTCTCTATTTCTGTCGATATGTAATTTTGTTAGCCATTTCTTTATTAGGTTGCTGTTTTTGTTTCAATAGACGTTGGTGGGGTCGTTTTTTAATTTTTGTCATTCGATAGTATTTCAATTTTTTACTCATAGTCGCTTTTGTTCATTATTACCGTTTTATTGCTTTTGTGTGGTTTCACTACGATTAGTTGTGGGTTGTTTTTCAGGAAATTTTTGTTTTTTTAGGTTTTTGGTGATTTTTTTTTTATGTTATTGGTTTGGATTTTTTTGGTTTTTATTTTTTCTTTGTGACTAGTGATTGCTTGGACTACCTTATGTCTTACTCCATTTTTGATGTTTTCGGGTGCTTTTGTTAAGTTTGCTTCAATACTTGCAATGAGATGTCAATGGTGGGGATGTTTTAAACTTTTGATGAGCAGATAGCAAATTTTTTACCAAGAAATTTTTGACTGAATATATACAAAAGGATTCAAGAAAAATACAAAACACATCACAGAAAGGGTGAAAAAAGCTGACAAGGTGCCATCCTTCTACATTCGTATCAAACTACATTACGGAAACCAAACCACAACAAAACTAATGGAAATCCCAAAATTGAAAACAACCCTAAACAAACAAAAAAACAGAAGAATATTCATGCTCAGATGCAAAGATCTGAACATCTACCCAACATGTTTAACCTTAAAATTGAACAATGTGAGACCAACAGGTACGTACCTTGGCAAAAAAAATCGACAATTTCACCAACAATTACAAAAATAAACCCCACCATAATTACACAAATCAGAAACAAAATATATAATATAATTATTTCAAAAACCAATACCATATAAAACCACCTACCACAAAGCATAATCAATGAATCAATACAATTGGTAACAATAACATAATTTTTTTTTTAATTAAGAACAAAGAATCTTATACCCACCAAACCGGAATGGATTACAAACCTATCCCAAACAGTCATCCTAAAAGACATAGGACAAGTTCTTGCCCACGGTGAAAAATTCGCTATCTGCCCATCAAAATTTGAAAACATCTCCAACATTGACATCATTGCAAGTATTGAAGCAAACTTAACAAAAGCACCCACTTGTCACAGATAATTTTTTTTTTTTAAATCCAAACCAATAACATACAAAAAATTCGCCAAAAACAAAAAAAAAATCTTGGAAAACAACCCAGAACAAATTGTAGTGAAATCAGACAAAAGCAATAAAACGGTAATAATGAACAAAAGCGACTATGAGTAAAAAATGGAAATACTATTGAATGACAAAAAATATATAAAAAATTAAAAAACCCCACCAACGTCTACCAAAACAAAAACAACAACCTAATAAAAAAATAGCTGAAACAAAATTACACATCGACAGAAATAGAGAACAAACTAAAAATAAAAAACGCAGTACCACCAAAAATATACGGATTACCCAAACTACATAAAGATGGAACTCCTCTCCACCAATCGTATCTTCAATACAATCACCGTTCTACAAATTATACAAATTCCTCACAAATAGCATTTCAAATATAACGGAAAATAATGATTATTATATAGAATTCATAGACAAAATAAATCTTCCAGAAAACTACATACTAATTTCTCTGGACGTCATATCTCTATATACCAACATACCCACCAATCTCGTAAAGAAATCTTAGGAAAAAAATGGAATATATTAAAAAATCACACACCCCTACCATTTGGATGAATTCATAACTGATGTAGACCTGAAAAAAACTCACCCCCTTCCACCTCGCAACTCGACTCGACCTGCATTTTGTTTCCTCGTTTTCTAATCCTGTTTACTACCGTTTCCGACTTTTGCACTGCTGATAATTTTTTCATTTTTTGGTCCCAAAAAGTCGGATTGGCACTAGTATATATGTACTATGCAGATTTATAATGCTAGAGTAGACTAATCATTGAATATTATCTCAATGACCAGATAAAGTTGACTTTCGTTAACCTGGCAACTAGATAATTGTATCAATTAAAGATAGTGCTGAAAAAACCTTGTTTCTTGTGCCATTGAGAAAAAAAAAGGTATTTTTCATAATAGCTACAACAAATAACATCTCCAATTTAAAATCAGTTGAATAGTAGCCATAAATGATCTTTCATTATCAAAACAAAGCTCCAGAGTGTACAGAAAACTGATATAATTCGCAGAGTTGGCTTTGGAAAACAAAGGTCAAATAGTAAACATTATTATTATCTTGACATTTATTTATGTGTTGTTTTAATGGATGCAAGCCTTTATCTACAACAAAAAATTCAAATTGTTTCAATACACTGCGATAACTCTCGAACTTATATATTCATATATTCAATGAGAGGCATTCGAGTAGAAATATCCATTATGCAATTAGAAGAGTCTTGAAAAAGAACAAATTCAGAGTTATACTTAAAAATCAAAAACCCTATCCCATGCTTTATATTCAAGGTGGGTTGGACCTGCCCTTGTGGGAAAGTTGATCTACCTACCGGGTAGGGTGTGGGGGCCTAAAAACCCCCCAAGTCTTTTGCGAAAGCATCGCCGCGGACCAGCTCACGACTCAAACCGTAAACCGCCTGTGATGCAGCGACCCGTGGGACAATTAGCGTGTCCGGCGGTTTGTGTCACAGGGGGCACGGGAGTCCTAGCTTAACCACCTGGACTGCGTGTTAAAGACATTATAAAATCCTCCCCTAATCTCAAGGTACTGTGCGCGCCGAAGGAATGAATGGTTGGGGTCACTCAACCACTAGCGACAAAACTCTGGGAACCGGGCGCACCCAGTTTTATTCAGCCTTCCGCACGTGTGGGGCTTCACGTGCGGCGACCTCTCATACCCCTTACTCGTGGGAATCTTATGGAACCAAAACAAACAAAACCAAAAGGACGTAAGAGCAATTCAACAACCCCAAACCCCATACCTCGTTGGACCCCCCGGTAGGGTCTGCAACCCCCTCCACCCCTCCCCCCTCCCCCCCCGAACGGGCTCCTCCTTGGGGTTTGCTACTCTCGTTCCGACGGGCTCCAATTTGGGGAACCCGGAACAGCCCAAATCCGGCTCTGCGTCGCTAGTCACAGCCACATTGGGGGATCGCCTGCGCTCCCCGAATGTGGCGGATCTCGCCCGAACCTTTGAAAAGGTGAAGGTCAAAACCAACGTCCGCGGGTCGGACAAACGAAGAAGAAGGAAGGCGAGACGGGCTGCAGCGTCAGCTACGCCCGTCCAACCATCCACCTCCACTGGCTCTGAAAAAGGGTCGGTGGGCTAAACACTGGGTGACTGGAAGGGAATGGCGATAAGGGCACCGCTGAGGGGAACATCAAAACCCCCGTCCAACGCTCTGAAGCCAATGCTGGACAGCCGGAGGCTCAGCCCTCGAGGGGAAAGGCTCCCGAGCCTTCTACTAAGAGGACAAAAACCCCGGCTGCACACCCCATGATACCCTGCGTGTGGCTATGCGACCACGCCCCGATCCCAAACAAATGGGACAGGGTGCAACTGGTCCGCGAAGCTACACGCAGGCAAGATCAGAAAATCGAGCTCTGCAGCCGGTTGTCTCCCGGGAGGGCCAAACCAACGTGGCCTTCACGGAGGAACAGCTGACAGAGTTTCTCGATACTGTGCTAATGGCAATCATTAGCACGCCAACGTGCGCAAACTCGCTCCCAATACAGTTCTCCTTAACGCGGCTGTGGAGGGGGCAATTGCTGGTCACTGCAGCAAATGCAGAGACGAAGGACTGGCTTCACATGGACAGGTTCAGACTCCTTAGAACGGCCATCCGGATCCCGATAAAACCGCCTAACCAGGACATCTTCAATGTCCTGGTAGGGCAGAACCCAGGCCTGTCGACCCGACCGTGGAGGGTCTGGAGCAGAAGAGAGGAGAAGCGTGGTCTCAGCCTGGTGGTGGGGATGGACACCGAGTCTGTTGCCAGTATCAGGCGGGCCAACGGGGTTCTGTTCTTCGGCGCAACCAAGGCGCTGATCAGCTGGGACCCTCCTTTCTCTGCTGTAGACCCTTCAACCAAGGGCCTACAGGACCAACCGATGGAGACGATAGTCTCCGTCGTAGATGAGTAGACACCCGCTGAAGGGGTCGAAAGACAACCCTCAGCGGAAACATGTCACACGGCGGAGAAGGGCTCCGCAACGGAAGCCCTCGTCGAGGAAGTAACCCTGACCGAAGTCGACCAAGACAGTCTTCCGACAGGGTCTAGTCAGGTACCGGGAAGCCAGGACGTGATAGGACGTCCTGGCAGCCTCAGACGAACAGAGGGATAGGTGGACTAGGCTACCAGAATGGCGGTCTCTTCCCCGTGCTCCTCCGAGCCCCTGAGACTTCTGCAAGTCAACATCCAGCACGGAAGGGCATCCACGGCCATTCTATGCAGAAGGCTCAGGGAACTCGATATAAATATATCTCTTATCCAAGAACCGTGGGCTTACCAAGGCAAGATAAGAGGTATGGGCCAAGCCAGAGGATCGCTATTCTACTGCACCTCCAAAGCAAGGCCCGGGGTACGCATTCACGCAAAAAATATCGACGTCACTCTGCTGCCAGGCTTCTGCCACGGGGACCTGGTAGCGGTGAAGATTAAGGTGGTCGACAATACAAAGGAAAAGACACTCATAGTAGGCTCCGCTTACTTCCCATACGAAACGGAGAACCCTCCACGAGAGGTAGCTTCACTGATTGAGCACTGCGAAGAGCGGGGATTGCCCATCCTGTTGGGTTGCGACGCAAACTCCCACCACACATTGAAGGGAAACCGCGAAGATATGCCGCAGCTGCCTCTCACACGAATACGTTCCTGAAGCATAGAGGACAGCCAAGGTCATCTACATCCCTAAGCCTGGTAAACATGATTACACCCAGGCGAAAGCATTCAGAGCCATCAGTCTCACATCTTTCCTACTAAAGACAACTAAAGGGCTGGTGGACAGATACATCAGAGGGAAGGTACTGGAACTGAACCCACTCAGCGACCTCCAGCACGCGCCGAGAGTGGCAAAGGCACGGAGGCTGCCCTCCATCGACTCGTCCGTAGGGTTGTGGGGGAGTTAGACCGAGGCGGCGCCACTCTAGGTATATTCATCGACTTAGAAGGAGCATTTGACAATACGTCATTTGATTCCATATGTTAGGCAATAAGGGAACAGGGCGTGAACCCAACCAAAAAAAGATGGAGTCACGCCATGCTGTCCCAAAGACTAGCTAAAGCAACCATCAGAAGTAGCTCTAGCGAGGCCGTGCCCACGAGGGGCTGTCCTCAGGGCCTGTGGTGCCTCGTGGTGTCTGGTCTCCTAGTGAAGATACAAGTTACTACACAGGCCTACGCGGACGACATTGTTTTCCTGGTCGATGACCAGGGGTCCGGCCTCGTGAGGGGCACTATACGAAGAGCCCTCAACGGGGTGGATGGGTGCCGTTTAGTAGGGCTGAGTGTGAACTCTGAAAAGGCGGAGCAGGTTCTTTTCACCAGGAAACTCGAACCAGGGGACCTCCCAAACGTCCAACTCAATGGTAGGTCCCTGCAATACAAAAGCTCTGTCAAGTATCTTGCAGTCATTCTTGACTACAAGCTAATCTGGAACGAGCATATAGAACACAAAGTTCGGAAAGTCACAGCCGCTTTCTGGGCATGCAGAAGGGCATTTGGCAGTACGTGGGGGCTCAGCCCCAATATTCTATACTGGATCTACACGACTCTCATACGCCCAATTATTACGTACGGAGCCATCGTCTGATGGGCGCTGGAGACACTCATAGGACTGCCTCCATTGCACCTCTTCATTGAACATGAGACACGCAAAGCCATCGCTCGCTTGAGAAGCTCCAACCAATGGCGGAGCGAGGGAATGTATGGACATTCTCGATTATGGAATCAAACAGTGAAGGATTGTCCACTCCTGGAAATGCCAGGGGAAAATATTAACAGAGGCTACCACGGCCAGCAAATCACGATATGCACGGACAGCCAAGCGGCGATCAAGGCCCTCACGTCATGCAGAGTCGGAATAAATTGACGATCTGCAAAGTCTATCCATCGCCAATAAGGTAAAGCTACTGTGGGTCCCCGGTCATACCGGTATGCCCGGAAACGAACGGGCCGACCATTTGGCCAGACGAGGTGCAAATAGCTCAACGATTGGATCAGACCCAATACTAGGAGTTTTTAGATCATGGAGCGTCTCAACCATGAAGAAAATCCTGGAAAAAAAATTCCAGGAAGCATGGAAAGAGGCCCCTGGCATGAGACAATCGAGACTCCACATCGAAGGCCCCTCTACTAGGAGGGCCAAGACTCTGCTCACACTGAGCAGAAAGGAAATCAGAATAGTGGTAGGGCACCTCACGGGGCACTGCCATCTAAACAACTACCTCAACATTATAGGTATCACGTATGAAACTGAATGCAGGTGGAGCTTGGAGGATAAGGAGACAGCCACCCACATCCTCACGGAATGCCCAGCAGTGGCAGCAATACGGGAAGCGCACTTCGGGAGTATCGTTCTGAACCCGGAGGGTGTGAGAAAGATATCGGTTAGAAGGCTGGCTTCCTTCGCTCGCTCGTTCAAAGATGAACCGATTCCCAGCAGCGGTGGGTGCCTAACGGGCCCGACAGAGGCTAATGGTTTTGTTCGCCCACATACTGTCATTCTAACTTTTATCTAAGGTAGGTTGGAAGATATCATGTTTGGAAAAGGAAAGTGAAGTGCACCCAGAAATTCGGTGCTAAGGCTTCTGTTGTGTGTCTAGTAGATTGGAGCAGAGCGATAATAGATTGTGACACTGATTTCCGTAATATTGCAGGGTGCATTCGGTAATTCAGATAACAATTGTCACAGCGAAGAATATTGAAGTTTGATTGGTTTAGGTACTATAATATAGAGTAAGATCTCAGAGCCGACAAACCTACGTCATTTTAGCAAATCTGAAACTTCAAGTATGAATAGTGTGATATGTAATTGAGAACGTATGCACACTTGCTAGCTTGAAAGCGGGGCCCTCTTACAGGTAGCAGGTACAAAAGTACATGAAAAACTGTGTCACTTACGTTGAAGTATGGTAATGCGTTTGACAATTAATATCGTCCAGTTATCCGAGCGGTCTAAAGTGCCAGATTTAAGCTCTGGATATCAAAAGTTAGCGAGGGTTCGAATCCCCACGCCTGACGATATTCTATTTTAATTTTTCACTTCGAAATTGGGAAATGATTTGTTTTGGAACGAACATTCAAATGAAAAACGAATCATTTCTCAATTTCGATGGAAAAAATTAAAAAAACATCGTCAGGTGTGGGGATTCGAACACTCGCTAACTTTTGAGATCCAGAGCTTAAATCTAGCGCCTTAGACCGCTCGGCTAACTGGACGATATTAATTTTCAAAAACATTACCATACTTCAACGTAACTGAGAAAGTTTTTTATGTACTTTTGTACCTGCTACCTGTAAAAGGGCCCCGCTTTCAAGCTCCCAAGTATGCATACGTTCTTAACTACATATCACACTAATCATACTCAAAATTTCCGCTAAAATGACGTAGGTTTGCCGGCTCTGGGATCTTGGAATAATAGTTGTACTGGATATATGCAGCCTCCCTAAATACAAAAGTTTATGGCATCTTCTTATTAATACCTTCAGTTTTCGGTACAGTGTTCATTCTTAAAACGGAAGCTGCATTTGGGACGTCGATATTTCCATATCTGACAACAAAGTGAAGCCTATCGGTGAAAGTGGCACTCATTGAAACTATACAGATTTGTGGGAAGCGGTTATTCTGCTTGTAGATCAGTTTGATGATCATTATTATATAATTGACCTCTTCATACTCATACGCGGAGTGGTAGAAACTAAACCCATAAGTATCAACACTGTACATTTCCTCAAAAAAAAACTGGTTACATCGCTGCGAAACGGTAAATACATAAATACATTTCCCCAAGGTGACACAACCAACGTATGATACGGAATGAAATTTTCCCACGTGGTCCTCTAATTTCTCTAAACGATCAAATGAAGTGTGAATGATCTTTCAAGGAATTCGTTATTCAAATAAATTGCTATATGCCATAAACGAATTCATAACAATCATTGATTATCAAATGTTCAAGGTGAACTATACTATTAATTGTGATTCCATGAATAATTATTATTGAATTATCGATTCAACAAACCATCGGTTGAGTTATGATAAGAAATTACGTGACTGTAATTTGCAAAGTCGATAGTATAATATCTCCAGTGGGGTAACATACGGGCTAGCAGGGTCCACATTGCGAAGGGCCTACGGTGTCCAGGTGCTCGACTTTTTACCACTCGTTTCGTTATAAATCATTCTTGCTGAAACGAAAGTATCTAGACAGTATTTCTGACGACCAATCGCTAAAATTCATCTTCGCTGTATACCGCGTTGTAGCAAGCACAGTTTCGGTATTCGTTTCATAATTCTTTGTTCAATTTTATCAAGAGAGGTTAGAGTTTGTTGTGTTGTAATTTTACAAAATGTCTACTCAATAACTGCAATATTAAGCTTCATCATCAGACCATGATCGTCATCTATCTACGACCTATTCATTGAGACCATTCCAATGAGCACAAACACGATACCTCTGCTAATAAGTTGGTGAGGAGTTGAGTATCCTGCAGATTTCAGGTGGTGCTGCAGCATCAGGTAAAAGTTACCATGTTCTTGCAATATCATTGAAGTAATATGGTACCAAATTTCGAATTGATCAGACCTGTGGAAGTTGCTCACATCCCTTCATCAACTAGAAAAGAGCTGATGATCTTCAAACGGCTGAACAGGTTTTCTTGAATCATAGCTAAGAACACTTTCGGTCAAGTCACTTTTCGAACAAAAAACTAAATAAAAATCGGTTCATCCGTTTGGGAGCCGCAATACACATCACATACACAGATACACACGTTGAACTTATAACACCCCTGTTTGCGTCGGGGGTTAAAAATGAACTCCAGTGTCCAAAAGTTCACGAAAAAATATTAATTTCAATATAGAAATTATTAATTAACGATATACACATTTTTTCAATTATTTTTCCTGTAATATTTTATTGATTCACATAAAAGACCGTAGAATAAAATTATAGATAATTAAGTTATTAGGAGTGAAAGTTACATTGTCGGACGACGAACGGTGGGAGTGGTAGCCGATTATGTGATCCACTTATACTAATAAAATAAACAGTTATATGTTCGGTCTACGTTTGTCGTTTGCAGTAATACGAGTCTGTATAGTGACGACATAATTCATTAGTTAATCGCAATCCATTCATTATCAAATGTAAAAACCTAACTTGGCTAATCTAGCTATTCAAAGTTCTCACAATCCGATCACTTACTCGAAAAAGTAAATAACAAAATATTCAGCCTTTTTATATTATCCAACTTACGATTTTCAGCTATTCATTCATAGTATTATTAGGAATCCTGCCGACCAAGTAGACAATCTCCGATTACAAATAATGGTACACATCGTACCATATCCACATACTCAATTTACTGATATAATAACAGGAATTTACTAAAAAATAAATAAATCAATATTTTTATTGCTTCTAATGATGAAAGATAGCAGATATTTAGGTGGCTTGTTAAGCCGTGTACTCACTTGGTCGCATGGTGAGGAACGCATGCGTTCCATTAATGTGGACGTGTCGATAAACGCATACGTTCGGCTGCGGACAGGGGGGTCAATTCTCGAGATCGTTCGTTCGCGGAAGGTGTACGTTCAGGAACGAGTGAAGGTGTACGTTCAGGAACGAGTGAAGCCGAACGTATAGTTCAAATGAAGTCAATTCTCGGGCACAGTTTAAAGCTAAAGAAACAGTTCGCTCACTTGGCGTCGGCACTTTGATCTTTATGTTCCCGTTTGTACACTGCGCAACTCTGATTTTTATCCCTCGCGCATACCGCGTGTTACTGTGTTACTAATACTAATATTTTTCGGATACTTCGAAGAGCGATAATCGCGTACAGTCTTCTGCGCATCCTGAATTCTTTCCCTGGAGTGGATGTTACCTTGGAACATGCATTTGGGCCAAGTGAGCTAACTGCTTCTTTAGCTATGAACTGTGTCTCGGGCATATCTTCAGCTACTCGTTCCAATGAAAGTAATCGCTCATTTCGAAAGGAGAATAAACTTGGCATCGAAAAATAGGTGTTCTGTTAGTTCTGTGTGCTGCGTGAACCACAAAACACATACATATTTGTGACATAGAACTATTGTCTATGTGTGTGACTTGAACTTGTAAAATCATGAATCCCTCAGATTTTGTTCTCGTTGTGAATATCATATTTTATTCCCTTGGTCAAACATGGAAATAAAAGAAATAAGCCGATTTCGGTCGAATAGAAGGACATTTTAATCGAGTTTATGCGCTCCCATCCCCAATTGAAACAAAAAATTTAATCTAATTATACCAGACAGGACTCCATAACAATGTGGAAGGACATTTCGAATATGTTGAATGCAACCCCGGGTGCAAAAATAGAATGGAAAGAGTGGAGGAAGGTATATGCTCAAAACGATCTTTGCGGTGTATTTCATATAGTCACAAGGTAATTTTTTTGAGAGGCATGACATTCAGTCAAGAACTAAAACTAAGAAGGCCCTGATAAATGCCCATTCCTCAAAAACAGGTGGTGGCTCTGCAATACCGGATCTCTCTCAGTCAGAGTAGGAAATCGCTGAAATCATTGGCGATACTGCCATAAGAGGTTTGGGAGTAGTTGAATCGCAGGTTCAAGAGATTGAGGTGGATGATGAAAATCCCACAAATTCTGCTGATTTTCGAAAAAGTATGAATCATCTGGATGAAACCAATCGTCTGAAGAGAAATATTGCGATAGAACACAACTATATCAGGGACACTTTACAAAATAATGAACCATTAAATATTGCTCAGGTAGAAAAAAACAAACTACAAGGAATGTTGCTACGCGATGCTTGTATAAGGCTGTGGACCAAAGCAATAAAACCTTAGCTCTTTTACATGAGAAAGTTCAATTAAAAAAAGACTACCTCAGAAAAAAACTTGAGCTTATGGAAAGAAATGTGGTAGCAAATGAACATATTGCATCAGAATTAAAAGATTTCAAAGACATACTTCCGGCGAAATTTCATAATGTTCAGGGATAACATCATTGTTTTCTGTTTGCTGAAAGTACTATTTAGTTGTTTCTGTTTTATATGATAATTTTTGTTTATAAGCATTCCATTTATTTTGAAACTATTGTGATATTATTCAATATTTTCATTTGAAAGTTACATAAGTACCTCAGAAATCTTCAGGACTGGTTTTTTGTAGATGGCCTTTCTGTGATTTTTTTGACTATTTATTTTTGTTTTATATATATATATATTTCTATTGCTTTGAAACCTTAAGAAATAAAAAAACAAAAAAAAGTGTATATTTTTCTCTTCCATAATTTAATTCTGAAAATAATTCACCACTATATTTCGAATTCTTCTTCCCTCTACCAATTCAGGGTTAACTCTAGCCATGGCTTCTCCCCCGATATTTTGATTGTCAATGTTAGGATACATGCCATAATCTAAAAGTTCATCGCCAATCCTTCTGGCACCAACATTCCACATTCCCTCACAATATTATTAATATTGTCCAACAAAAGATCTTCTATACTCATATTTACTTCAACTAAGCACAATGGAGAAGAGAGGATTAAACAAAACACATATAAATAATACGCAGGAAACAGTCAACAAAACACGCGCTCAACTCAACGTACCCAACGAACGTCTGATGAAGAGCACTCGTTGTCGACCGAACATTTGAGCGAACATTTGGGAACGATTAGCTCATAATTCGTTCCCTGAGAATTGCAGTTTCCATAAATCTATGCTCATGAAGTCACGAATGTAAACGTTCAACGAACGGACGATCTCGAGAATTGACCCCAGGTTCGTTCGCTTGTCGGTACTTCAAAAGAAAATCGTTGAACGCCTTCAGAAGTGTGTACGTATTTCTACACACATTCGGTCGTACGCTCTAGGAGAAGTCGATTTTTGATTTATTTTATATTTCAAAACATGGAGTGGAGTAGCATAATGATATTACATCTAATAAATTTATGCAGGGAAAACGAGTGCCTTCGGAACCCTTCGCTTAATAATTATAACAACAAACTAAAGAAACTAGATGCTTGGAATGAAATTGCGAATGATCTCAAGTGTGATTTAAAAAAGAAAATTGATTCCTTTTTGGAATCATTTCGACGAGAACGTCAAAAACAAGAATCGAAGTCTGGTATGAGAGCAGATGAGAAATTAATTCTTCATTGGACATTTTTTTACTTCTAATAGCGCAACAACAACTTGACCTGCGAAAAACAACACACGCATACGTTCGCTAAATGTGGATGTCAAAGCGAATATTGAGCCAAATGTCCGCTATTCTTATGATGCTGTTCTACTGTATGCGTGTCGACGGCGTACTGTGTGGCCTAGTTTGCGCTGAAAACAGTTCAGCATCAGCATTCGAATAGTAATCTTCACACCGGCAAAAGTTATATTTACGCATTAGAATGGAAGAATATTTAGTGAAATTACTAGGTAGGTGAAAAATCATACAGTCGAACTCCACCGAAAAATAATTTTAATACCAATGTGGCACGTAGATTTACATCAGGAACTGGACATGTTTCGAAGGATTAATCCTTCATCATCAGCAAAATGGAAAGGGTTACAAGCAAATCATTGTATGGTAGGGAAAAAATTATGAAGAAATGACACCAAAAAAATATAACTACAATAACATTATTGTGTCCGCATCTAGTGCGGGTTCCCAATATGCGGATACAATAATGTTATTGTAGTTATATTTTTTCGGTGTCATTTCTTCATAATTTTTTCCACCCTATCCACTGAAAAAAGAATTATCGGAATCGGACGTCTCAGTAAAAAGTTATGCGTGGTCATACATAAAAAAATAAAAATGAAGTATACGCGTCGACAAGAGAACCTCCTCCTTTTTGGTTTCGTCGGTTAAAAAAAAGATAAGATGGTTGCAACGTGGGGGACACATCTGCTGCTTTAATATATAAGACTTCAAAGTTGCAACGTTTAACACGTAATCCCCATATTGAGCTACCGCGGACACCACATTTTAAGGCATAACTATAAACCTCCATTCAGATCTTTTTGAAAAACTAGTATATTATTGAAAGGTAAGTAAAACACGCGTAGCCATACAGTTATTTAGTTATTGCCATAAGAAGGTTCTAAAGAAAGGGAAAGCTGAGAATTGTGGCAACGCCTCAAGCGAACGCTCGTGATTCAAATAAGGGAGAGCGCGAGGGTCTTGCTGTTTTGAATTGAACTATGTTTTGGAATGCACATATCCATGAATAATAATTATGAATAATTGCGTTAATATATACTGATGCATTTTAAACATATTACAATAGGAATAAATATAAAATAAAATGTAGTTTCAGCGAGTAAGCAAACAACAGTGCATAAACTTTATTTTATTTATACATTAATATTTTTAAACGTAAACAAAAATGATTTAGATTTCTAACAGGCTAATAAAATATAACGTATAAATCTACAAAAAAATATAAACAACAATGAATGTAATATTATTTATTTATCTAACTATTATACTAAATAATCACTTGATTGACTAAACATTTATTTTTAGGTGATTAATCACAGCTTCTCCTTCATCGTGTTACATTTGTTTCGGAAAATCGTATGTTATATTTTGTTGCGTAATTTTTTTCAATAAATCGCGTCATATAACATTCAAAGGCACTTGAATTAGGTGAATTACAAGATATTCTTTCGTTCTCAAGTCGCTCTGAAATACATTCTTTATATGATTTCGTGTATATTGATAATTCTGACTCTTTACCAATGAAACGAACTAATTTTTGCAAAATTTGTACATTATACATCGCTTCGTGGAAATTATATGATGTTTCGTTTGGTATTGAATCTTTGGCTAATTTTGATAGTTCGAACCTTCCTGGCCCTTTTTGATCTGAGAACGATTTTCTAAAAATAATTGAGCTATCCACAAATCCTGCTATTATGGTAAAATCTCCTATTAAATTATTATTAATGATAGCTCTTAGTAATCTAGGCACATCGAATCTCGCATTATGTACAAGTAGATAAATTCAAAAATTCCTCAAATGCTACCAAACAATCTACTGAATTCAGTGAATCGACTTGTACATCATTCAAATATAATTGACCAGAAATTGTACTCAATCCCGTTATTTTGGTCGCCACAGGATTGATGGATGCTTCGTCTAACATATATATTAAATTCGCTATTTTCACATTTGGCGGCGATTTGTAGTAATGTCATCAGTTATGCACAATCCAGATGTTTCTTAATCAAAATAAACTATGGAATAATTTATTGATATTGATTCGATGTTTTTTTATAATAGTGATGATGTTAATTCCAAGGTTTGGTTGATATGTTACATCTTCTGACTTTTCCTTCAATTCAATTCTGCGAAACTTTTTTCTCTTGATATTAGCATCATTCTTCTTTTTTTCAGATTCGTATCCTTGAGCATATGTAGCTGTATGACTACCTGGTTCCAAATTCAATTTTTTTCCTATATTCAATAACGATACCTCGCAAACTCCACTGTATCTTGAACAACTAAATTCGAGCGATCGTTGGATAGCGACGTTGCCAACAGTCCAGTCATGGCTTATTTGCTGTATCACGCATGCTAGTTGCGTTTCTGAGTGTACAGTTCCCTTAAAAAAGCTATTTCTAATTCAACGTTTGAACATGTATCGCGTCGCGCTACAATCGAGCCTAATTTTTGACGCTGTTTGTAGCACGACAACTACCTTAATGGGTTTTGTCCGTAGACATATGCCCAGCATTTGCTACTTGCGGGGGAATCCGTCCACCATCTAACCGGCCTCTAACCAGCGTAGACAAGGAGTTTTAAGAATGTTGGGATGCAGGTCATCTTGCTCTAAGCAATCCTGCATCCCATATCAATTAATTTCAGGATAATCAGAACATAGAATGTATCATTCACACAGTGTTCTGGGTAGGCCTTGTTACTAACTCCATACACCACCTAGGAGCAGCATTGTTAATTTGAACTCAACAGCGAATCGTCGAAGGAAGTCCTCAGCCCAGCTACTAAATTTATAATTTAAATTATCACTATTTAAATAAAACATATCTGCCCTGGCTGAGAATCGAACCCGGGACCTCTCGCTCCCGAGTCGGACGCTAAGCCACTGCGTCGAGGGAACCAAAATGGCATATGAGCGAACCTCGATACTCTCACCCCCTCCATTCATTGGAGAGTTATTCACAAATGCTATTCAGTGGTACAATTTTTGGGAATGTGGGGGTATTATTTTCAGAAATACTAGAAAAAAAACCAATTAACAAATTTAGACGAATTATTTCTAAAACTATTATCCTGTTCGCATACAACTGCTAAAACTGAGGAAATTGCAATCAATGGAAAAAATTATATTTTGAAAAAACAAAAAAAACACGCTTATTCAAATGTGCAACACATTGGAATTCTTAAAATTAATTGCATAACCAAAATACAAATTGATTTGTTGAAAATATAAACAGGATGTTCATAAAATCAGATGTGGAATCATCTGCAACTGAAAGATAAACTTTAGTCACTATCTTCCATCGTCAAGATAACCTCTTGTGGGATATTCATGTTGAAAAGGGAAACATTCTCAATTGAATATTGATTGGAAGATTTTTCTGTGAATTAAAAAATCCACGATTAAAATGAAGTTATTTTTTGTGAATGTCTAACGGAAAACAACTACTTTCCCGGCTGAAGCCACGCTGGACATTGAACTACATCTGATAGATATTCTGAAAAGGCGCTAACTCAAAAGAAATGATTCTAACTTTTTCCATCTTTGCAAAGTGAGATTGCTTCTTGACAATGTGTTTCCCATTCCTTCCGGTCTTCCTGATGATCGTGGAAGCGTGAAATAGATTTTCGTCGACAAAAATGTATTGAAGACCTAGTGAATGCGATGTCTCTCCTGCGTCAATGTTACGAATGATTTCTGGTGAGTACTCTCTTTTGGAAAACATTCTTCTTTGCCTCATTCATCTTTATGAGTTCTTAATTAAGACTGGAATAGAAAATCAAATAACTATCTGAATGAAAATGCAAATTTTCAATTTCAGATTTTTCTTTGAGTTAGGGCCTTTTCAGAATATCTATCAGATGTAGTTCAATGTCCAGCGTGGCTTTAGCCGGAAGTAGTTGTTTTCTGTTAGACATTCACAAAAATAACTTCATTTCAATCGTGGATTTTCAATTCACAGAAAAATCTTTCTATCAATATTCAATTGAGAATTTTTCCCCTTTTCAACATGAATACCCCACAAGAGGTTATCTTAACGATGGAAGATAGTGACTAAAGTTCATCTTTCAGTCGCAGATGATTCCACATCTGATTTTATGAACATCCTGTTTATATTTTCAACAAATCAATCTATCATACCCCATGACAGGTTTTAATGTCAGAAAACACTAATTTCAAAGTGTCTCTCCAATAGAAATGATTCTAACTTTTTCCATCTTTGCAAAGTGAGATTGCTTCTTGGAAATGTGTTTCCCATTCCTTCCGGTCTTCCTGATGATCGTGGAAGCGTGAAATAGATTTTAGTCGACAAAAATGTATTGAAGACCTAGTGAATGCGATGTCTCTCCTGCGTCAATGTTACGAATGATTTCTGGTGAGTACTCTCTTTTGGAAAACATTCTTCTTTGCCTCATTCATCTTTATAAGTTCTTAATTGAGACTGGAATAGAAAATCAAATAACTATCTGCATGAAAATGCAAATTTTCAATTTCAGATTTTTTCTTTCGAGTTAGGGCCTTTTCAGAATATCTATTAGATGTAGTTCAATGTCCAGCGTGGCTTTAGCCGGGGAAGTAGTTGTTTTCTGTTAGACATTCACAAAAAATAACTTCATTTCAATCGTGGATTTTTCAATTCACAGAAAAATCTTTCTATCAATATTCAATTGAGAATGTTTCCCTTTTCAACATGAATACCCCACAAGAGGTTATCTTGACGATGGAAGATAGTGACTAAAGTTTATCTTTCAGTCGCAGATGATTCCACATCTGATTTTATGAACATCCTGTTTATATTTTCAACAAATCAATCTATCATATCCCATGACAGGTTTTAATGTCAGAAAACACTAATTTCAAAGTGTCTCTCCAAAAGAAATGATTCTAACTTTTTCCATCTTTGCAAAGTGAGATTGCTTCTTGAAAATGTGTTTCCCATTCCTTCCGGTCCTCCTGATGATCGTGGAAGCGTGAAATAGATTTTCGTCGACAAAAATGTATTGAAGACCTAGTGAATGCGATGTCTCTCCTGCGTCAATGTTACGAATGATTTCTGGTGAGTACTCTCTTTTGGAAAACATTCTTCTTTGCCTCATTCATCTTTATGAGTTCTTAATTAAGACTGGAATAGAAAATCAAATAACTATCTGAATAAAAATGCAAATTTTCAATTTCAGATTTTTTCTTTTGAGTTAGGGCCTTTTCAGAATATCTATCAGATGTAGTTCAATGTCCAGCGTGGCTTTAGCCGAGGAAGTAGTTGTTTTCTGTTAGACATTCACAAAAAATACCTTCATTTTAATCGTGGACTCTTCAATTCCAGAAAAATATTTCCATCAATATTCAATTGAGAATGTTTCCCTTTTCAACAAAATACAAATATTACCGAAAGTTTGTGCATGTGCGATAATCATATTAGGAGTACATAAAATCGTCAAACAGCATACTGGGTAGGTCAAACAAATATAAAAATTATACAAAAGTATTTCAGAAAATTCAGAATATGGCATCCCAAGAAAAAAAATGTAAAAACATTTATTATTTCCCATTTTTTTTATATTTCCCTTAAACACTTTCATAAATTAATCAAATTCAAATCAATTTTGCATAACTTTGTTGAAATTCAAGCATATTTGTAAAATTAATTTTTTAGGGAATCACAAACTTCATGTTTGTTGCAACGATATTAAACAAAACTTTGTTCATTAAAAACTCTACAAATTAATCGACAAACATGAAATCCTACTAAACTAATCGCGGATATCCATGGAAAAAAACAAATGAGGGTTGAAAGTAAACATTATTATTATTATTATTAACAAAACAATGTATCCATATTGTATGCACTACATGCACCCAAATCTGTAATAATAAAATGTTTTTAAACGTATTTGAAGGTGGTGCTGATGGTTTTGCCAATTTTTATCGGCTTATTTTTATTATAACTCAACAATTAATAAATCAAAATTAATTAGAACCGAAAATATATAAAATGTAAAAAAAATATGTGTAATTGAAATTATCATGTACTGGATTGGCAATACATAAATCCAGGTTTCATTAATTTCAGATGGAAATTTGAAGGGATACTTCTTTGAAGAAATCATGTTTTTTATTTCAGATTCAATAATATGAGCAAATCACAAAACATAAACCTGTAGCAGATATCTAAAACTCTTCGACATCATTTTAAAGCCAATAAAGCTTATCACTAATGAATCATGCAATTCTGAAAAAAGGAATTATAGATATCTTCAAGTCAATTTAGAGCCTTTATTTCGCGTTATAATCTAAAAAATTTGCCCTTTTATAAAACATAATTTATATCATGATAGTACGAAAACACCCGAAGCGTTTCCTTATTTTAGATTTACACAGTCTTTGACACTTGATGACATATGTTTTCCTGACTCCAGAATCTAACCAGATTTTAAATTATCTACTTATTCATTAATTAATACGACGAGTGATTTCTCTTGTCTTCTACTCTGCAAAATACGCACGGATTTGTTCGGTGTTTGGTTGTAAAAACCAGCACAAGACAATCAGCCAATCAGAAAACAGTTGTCGAATCTGTTCGTAGATTTGTAATGCACAACAACAGGCGCATGCGAGAATCTTGGCAAAACTAACTGGCAACACTGTTCACGCGATAATAATAATTTATTGAATCCTTTGAGATCAATACCTGATATAGGATACGTCAAGAACACAAAAAGGTAGACAAATAATCAAAACACCAAAATACAAAATATAAATGTCAAATATTCACAGATAGAACTAACATTTTATCTCGAATTTAAAACAAATCAAATGTAAAATATAAATGTCATATATACACAGACAGAACTAACATTTTATCTCGAGTTTAAAAATTCAGAAATGCTGTAGACACAGTTTTCTTGCAGATATTTCTTCAATTTTGATTTGAAAATATTTTTGTTTTGAATTCTTCTTAGATCAGTTAGAAGACTGTTGAAAAATGTAATTCCTGTATATGACGGACTGTTCTTAAAGAATGATGTGTTATGAGTCGGGATCCTGATGAGATCTCCGTTTCTAGTGGAATAGTTATGATGTTGGGAAACAGTGTCGTACATATGTTTCTGTTTCAGTAATAACATTATACATTTGAAAATATATACACATGGATATGCTAAGATATTGAATCTATCAAAATATTATCTACAGGAATCTCTAATCTTTAGATTGAAAATGAGTCTGATGACTCATAGAATTTTCTGTAGAATAAATATAATGTTGGAGTTGCTGGAACTGTCCCAGATGTTGATATTACGGGAGATGTGGGAGTAGATTATGGCATAATAAATATTGATCAGTTGGGTTATATCAAAAATATTTTTCAGTTGTAGAATGGCATAATCACCACTATTTAACTTTTCACAAAGAGCATTTATACTTGCTTCCCATCTCATATCACTATCTACGAAAGTTCCGAGAAATTTAGTATTTTCAGAGAGATTAATTACATCATCCATCACTCTTATTCGAAAATTTGTTACAATTTTTGATCTGCGATAGTACTGCATACACACCATTTTGTCTGAGTTCACAGGTTGTGAATTCCTTTGACAATATATTCCATTTACGTTGGAGTTCCTCGGGACTGTCAGCATCAGCAGCCGAAGTTGAATCATCAGCATAGAGAACTATACATTGTGTGCTTATATCAAGTGGTAAATTGTTAATGAATAATAAAAAAATCAGTGGACCTAAGATGGAACCCTGAGGAACTCCCAGGTCCATAGAATAGAAATCAGACCTATGCTCTTCAATTTTGACAGATATTTTTCTAAGGCGCATGTATGAGACCAACCACGACAGGAAGTTACCACGAAATCCTAAAGAGTAGAGTTTGCTTTCGATAATGTTTGGGTCAAATGTATCGAATGCTTTTGATAGATCGAAAAAGAGTGCTCCAACATATTTTCCTTAATCTAGAGAATCGTAAATTTATTCAAAAAAGTTGTAGGAAGCACTTTCAATCGACTTTTCTGGACAAAAACCATGTTGGTACTTTGATAGAATTTCAAATCTGGTTAACAATGGCCGTTGGATGGAACTTCCTGAATATTGTCTACGAAATGTAAATTTTTTAACTAGTACACCTTCTGGCCAAATAGTGGGTGAGTACAGGGAGTCCTGTTGCTCTATGTCAGCATATGAATGACAAATAAGAAGGAGCAAATAGCCATACAATTATTGAGAAGAAGAAGACTATTTCACAATGATGGCCGTAAATAATTCGAAAAAAATACTGTGTCTTTTGTGTTTCCAAAACTGATTTTTTCATAATGGTGATTTGATAAGTGCCAAAGCTGCGTTTACATCTACTAGTTCTGACTTTATCTACCAGTTTGGATATAACGAGGTTTGTTTGTTTTCATCACTTTGAAACTGAATATATATCGTAAACAGCCTGAAATGAAAATTTTTTTCTTCTACAACCCAATTAATACATTATTCCACATTATTTGAAGATTCATTGCATCCGGCAATCGCGTTCACTTACAGCTCTGACCAAGAAATCTAAGGTTGGGCAAGCGGCGGTTTTCAAAAAAAATCGGATTTTTAACCACTGTAATTCGCTATAAAATGGCACTATACACTCGCCATTCACGGATGTGCAAGAGGGTAGATTACACCCTGTATGTGTGTTTTTTTAATTAGTTGATCTTTTTCGGACTTTTTTGTGTAAATGAAATACATATAAGCAAGCAGAGATATCGCACATACTGAAACGAAATAACAAAATTCAATAAAATCACGTGAACAAAATTCAATTTCTATTATAAACTACAAGTAATTTTACATATTTCTATGAGCGGTATATTTAGCTCACTTTATACAATGTACTGCGAATTCATTTTCACGAGAATCGTATCTAATCTTGAAAACCGGAAATCGACATGGAATCTCATCCAGTGGCCTCCATTCATAAGTTATTATTTCCTCTACCTAGAAAAACGTGTATGCTCTCATCTGGGTAAGTATTTACACAACTGAATTATGACACAAACTCCTGGAAGAACAGATCACTTCAAAGAGTGTTTCACAACGTTTGTGATAATAGATCAAAGTGGAATATTTCCAATACAACAAATATTTGTCCAGGCTGCTTAAATATAGGTCAACTTTATATCAACCTGTGGACTGTTTAATACTTCAGTTTACAGGCTGATCTTGCCGTGTTGGTCGAAATTTGGTAAAACAAAACAACTGAGAGTTTGTCCATGAACTAGAAATGCCTCCGTCTTTATACATAGAATATCAATGTATATTTTTAGTGATAACACGTTAATAAGTGAACAAGTTAATTTTGAAGAATTTAAACAGAACGCGAACGCCGCTTATACTTTTATGCCAACCGCCTATTTTTTCTATTTGAGATAGTTATGGTATTTTCATTTACTGAAAATATAAAAACCAATATTATAAATATTTTGAAGCCAAATGTTTTACTGGAGATTACCATGATAAATGAAAAATAATCTATAGGTATATTAAAATTTAATGTCAAATTGTGTTGCTAAGCACAAAACTCGAAAATGGCAGGACCGATTTGACTAATTTCTTTTTTGAAAAGTTGCCCGGAATATGGTAAAATTTGGGAAAGTGTTTTTTTTCTATGGGATTTTTGTACGAACTCAAGACCATAACTCACGATTTGAACGCTGGATATGCGTATTTTTTTTGTTTTGTTCGTTATGGTCCTAGAAAAGTTTTCAGAAAAAAAAACGGGACAATTACACAGGGTCGGAAAATTCGGACAAACTGCAAAAATCATAATTTTTGTATGCACTCTCGATCATATCTGATGATAGGAAGAACGATTCTTTTTTTGAAAGTTGGCATATTCAAGTGTTTTTCCATGAAGAAGGTTTTTATGCTATCCATTTTACTTTAACTCGCCACTAGGTGCCGCTGCAGCGCATCAACTTGTATACCGTCCAACCGTTCGCCGGTTACGTTTCGCCATTTTTTTTTGTAACATTCATATGTTTGCTCTTGCATTGTACGAATGTTGATGTTGTTCATCGACAGCCGTTAAATCCATCTATCAAAAAAATAAGAATTAAAGGTAGCTTGTAGTAAGATTTTATTGAAATCTGCAAGATGTGAGTAGCCTGGTCCTTTCTAGGGCTATGCAGGTTAAGAGTCAGCCCAGGGCTCTAAAAATCTCCGACCCCGAAAACCCCCACATACCAATTTTAAACAAAATCGGAATATAATCACAAAGATCGCCGCCATATCACTGCAGCCATTTTTATTTTTTTTATTTTGATGAAAATTCATGATCTTCCACCCCGAAAACCCCCACATACCAATTTTGAATCGAATCGGACCATGAACACAAATCTCGTCCGCCATCTGGGTGCCGCCATTTTGTTTTTTCTTAAAAAAAATGAATAATGCAGTTGCAAGATTTGTGTTATAACAGACGAAAAAAAAGAGGAGGTTCTCTAGTAGACGCGTATATTTTTTTTAAGCACCCTACGCACGACCACTCGTAAAGACATGTGCTCTCACATGTGTGCCCGTTCGGGTAGCTATCTCGCTGATATTGACTTCGAGAACGCTCGGCAATTTCTGGCGAACGGACGCGCCGTCGCCGCGCACACCGCTGCCATCATTTTACGCTTTACGTTATTAATTTGCTTGTGTGTTTGTTTGGCGCCGACTCAAAATTAGTTACATACAATAGTTTTGGAGCTTAGTTATTAAGACTAAAAAGTTTCTTTTTTTTTGCTTTTCAGTTTCTTTTTTCGTCGGTTTTATTTTCTGTTAAAAAGTTTTTTGTGATGTGAACCAAACATACAAATGTGAAGTTAATATAAAGCTTGTAAAAACTGTTTTGAATGATGTCACCAATACTACTTTTTGAAATGAAAGACATTGTGATTGCTCGATAGAAGGCGCGAGGGGCACTTCAACTTAAAAATTTCAAATAGCATAGGGGGTCAAGTAGCACATCGTTGAAAATAGAATTCAATTCTCTTTTCAATCATCAATTTTTTTGAATTTCACAATATGCATTAGAAATGTCAAGTATAACAAAAAACAAAACTATTACGTAGGATATTTATTTATTGATAATTTAAAGCAAAATTTTTGTCAATCGTGTCTACTCGTGTTTCTCCCTCCCTACCTACCATTGTGTTGTCTCAATACAAAATTCACTTTAGGTGAAACTCTTCCCTAAATACAAATGCGATAATTCGTGTTTAAAAATGCTTGGCTTTATTGTGAGATCGTCAACTAACCTTTCCCCTTTCATCACAGAAAATTTATGTTGCTCTTAGTACGATCTATCGTAGAGTATAACACCATAATCTGGAGTCCCTACTACATTACAAGTAGAAAATGTGCAAAATAAATTTCTAAGGACCATGGCTTTCAAACTAGCCCTAGTTGTAGGCGAATATAATTACAGGGAAGTGATGAATATATTATATTTATCAAGTCTGGATGATAGACGAATAATTACATCATTAGTTTATCTTTACAAAATAATTTCTGGTATTAATGATTTTCCAGAAATTATCTCCCTCATATTTTTCACCGTTCCACATAGGTCCACTATACAAATAAACTTATTTGTTACACC
The DNA here is from genome assembly GCA_018342105.1 of Gonioctena quinquepunctata. NCBI lineage: Eukaryota > Metazoa > Arthropoda > Insecta > Coleoptera > Chrysomelidae > Gonioctena > Gonioctena quinquepunctata. Next base: position 114,410 of record JAFIRS010001712.1, read on the forward strand.
ATATCATCCAACTAACTATGGTTACAACTCTCCTATATCGAAAATGTTAAGACTGGGAAATAACTATTGTGATAAAATTGATTTCTTCTGTGATACTCCAAATATTTTCAAGAATCAAGTCTCTCGCGCATTGCTGATTTGAATGTAGTTCATTAGTTCATAATGTTAATTGTTAATTATGTTTATTGTCATCATTGTCCTATATATTGCATATATCTAGATCAAAAATTATATTTAAATTAAATTAAATTATAATAATATAAGTAGTATAATTGTAGTAGTATAGTAGTATAGAATGAGATTTACTTGTTATAAAATTATTGTTAACAAAATTGTGGTTCACCCGTATATAGATAAATAGATAAATAAAATAAATAAATAAATATGAAGAGCAGGTAATCCAACTTCATATTAGTCATTTCTAGGTAATTGCTTGATTATCAGTTTACCAAATCCAATGAATTGGTACCCGGAATGATTATGGTCATTGAAAATAAATGAATGCAGTATTATTTACGTCCGAAATTGGATTATTGTATGGATTCAAAATCTGAACCCAATTAAGCTTTGGAACGAATTCGGAAATTAAAAATTATCTTAGTCATGAATCTTCCTCTATTGACCGTATTTCGTGTTACTGCGCGCAATTGTAATTTTGTAGAACAACCATGGTTGAAAGTAGAATTGAATTACCTTTTCAACGATGTGCAACTTGACCTCTATGCCTTCCGAAATTTTATTGATGTGCCCCTAGCGCCCTCTGTCGAGTAGTTGTAATGTTTCTTCTCTAAGGATCGGCAATACTATTCAACATATTTTCATTGTTTCACATCAAACCGTTCAAAAGTTATCGAGGTAAGAGTACCAGTCAGATCCGCACATACTTGACATTTCAAATGCATATTGTAAAAAAACGTATTAACGAAATTCGAAAAAAATTAAATGGTTGAAAAGAGAATATTGAATTATCTTTTCAACGATTTGCCACTTGACCCCCCCCCATGCCATTTGACCCACCCCCCGCGCCATCTATCGAGCAATCACGATGTCTTTTATTTCAAAATGTAGGTAGTGTCGGTGATACCATTCAAAACAATTTGTATCCCATTGTTCTACGTCGAACCGTTCAAAAGTTTTGATACAACATTTCGCATGTGATTATCCTGAGAAACCAATTCCTTCACAAGTTGGGGGGGAGGGGACTATAAAGAGCCGCACTAGAGATCGTTTCGCTTCCTTGAACTGTATTCAAATCATCTAGATAATTATTACCATGCATAGGTCATGAACCTAAATCTATTAATGCAAATTGATTCAAATAGAATATGCGTATAGAACTTGGAATTATTCCAATACTATTAGTTTATTCTGCCCACACCATCGATTTCAGAGGCTATGTTTTGTTTTATGAAACATGTGCGGATCCAGGGGGAAGACATATTACCATATTGGGTAATATTTCGCGAAATTAGATGGGGCTAACACTGATTCGAAATCAAAAGAATGACGACTGTTTTCTGCAAGATATTTTTGCAGTCTCTTTTGTGTTCGATTATCCTGGTTTTTAAGTATATTTTTGTCTGCCCTATGTATACTTTCTCACAATCAGCAGATTAGATTTTTTGTTGAAAACCAAAAAACCACGAGACCAAAAACACCAAAAAAGCAATCAGGCCAAAAATTCGGGACCAAAACATTCTGGGCCCGAAAAACTAAAATACCTAGAAGGTGCTTGATAAAGAGGAGGAAAAAAAGTAAAGCTTTTAAATTTGGCATTTTATTGTCATGACGAATAGCGATGTATAATTTTTCAGTTGAAGAATATGATATTTGTTACATTCTGAAAATACAAATTATTGAATTCTTTCAACCAATTTTGGGTAGATTTCAATAGAAATACTTTCCTGTCATCACAACAAGACCTTCAAAGAATTCTGATATATCTTTGCCGATCATGGTCTCCAAAACCCAAAAATACCATATATATGTGGCCTCCACTTTTTTGTCAAATTTTCGTTATATATATATATATATATATATATATATATATATATTTGGCGGAGCTTTCTCAGGTTATTGGATTCTGGGTAGGATATATCTAATATTTTAAATCATTTAGGCAACGTTTCGTCCCTGATCGGGGACTTCTTCAGGCTTCATTTAATTTTTACATGTTCTGAAAAGTTAGTTATAATAGTATTAGGAAGTTTAATCATCATAATGTTTGATGTAATTTTTTTGTTTGTTTTCCATTATATTATTCAAGAAGTTAATATAACCAAATGGTGCAAAGAAATTAATATAACCAAATGGTGCATACCTTGGTTATGGTTATTTGGTTATATTAATTTCTTTGCACCATTTGGTTATATTAACTTCTTAAATAATGTAATGGAAAACAAACAAAAAAATTACATCAAACATTATGATGATTAAATTTCCTAATACTATTATAACTAACTTTTCAGAACATGTAAAAATTAAATAAAGCCTGAAGAAGTCCCCGATCAGGGACGAAACGTTGCCTAAATGATTTGAAATATTAGATATATCTACCAGAATCAATAACTAAAACTCCCAAATATATATATATACCAGGATTCAAGAACCACAATCTCAGAAATATATATATATATATATATATATATATATAAAATATATATATATATATATATATATATATATATATATATATATATAAAGAAAATTAGTCAAAAAAGTGGAGGCCACATTTTTCAACTGAATAGAACAAAATTTGGTAAAAAAATATTTTTTATCAATGCCTCAAACAAGTTCAGAGATGGGCCAAATCAGTCACGAAGTTTCAAAATGGCGGCTGTTGAAAGATTGAAAAAAGAAATATCAATCTGTAATTTTCATACCAATATCGGAAAACTATAGTTCTTTTGATAGAGCTTCATGAGAATCAATATTTTCTGTTTGCCCTGTATGCTCCTTTCATTTGAGGTTCATTCTCTCGTTACAATCAGATACTATTTGAGATTTATTTCCGCCGACAAAGAAAACATCATTGTATTTTAACATTTCTCGATTTCAAAGTTATATTCATTAGCTTGATTTGTGGCAATTTTAAAGTCAATAAATACATTGTAAAATCTTACTTTCCGACTGCCCGGTCATCGGGTTTTTTATTTTTATATTTATCAAAGCCGGATTCTATAACTAAAATATAACTAACATGGATATAAACATTTCCCTACATATAATCATTTTGTTGCTCAGGTTTCAATGATTTTCAATACTTAGTAGATTTTTTTAGGGAAAGAGTAAAATGAGACGAATTTATGTAAAAATATATATAATTTCTTTGTATCTCAACCGATTTTTACAACTGATACGTCAAACCACAGCTCTTTTATTCTCATCATGAATACTGTACATTTTTTACAATGTTACAATGTTACTACTGCATTATTTTCAGAATAATTGCTTCATTTTCATATAATTCAGTGAGAAAAACATCAATTAGTGATACCCATGACGTTGTCAGGGGCGGGTGGGAGTGGGTTCATTTCCAAGTGAGACTTACTGGGTGGGCCTTGAGATATCATATCTATATACCATCTTGCTGGACAAAGGTGGTCTTTGAAAGATCTAGCATATAAAACTTCCATATTTTTTTCAGAACTTCTCTTAAAATGAGGTTTTTATCGATTTTTTACTGCAAAAACCAAATGGCCAAGTAATTGGAACTATAATCTTTGAAATAACACATAACCTGGATATGGGCTTCGCTCGGCCCGCATGGTAATTTGTTGCGGGTAGCGGCTGGACGTTAGTATAGTTTTCCCAATATCAATTGCAGAAGCATAAAAAAGTCTTGCGGCGAAATCCTGTGAGCAGCAGTGGCGGAGATAACTAATTTTATTTAGATATTTTCAGATTTTAAAAATACTTCATAAATAATGAAAAATGAAAAAAAATTAAAGACAAGCTTTTATTTATACAAATACATTAAGAAAAAAAAAACTAGAATATCATACAAAACTAGAATATCCTAAAACGTATTTCGATCGGCACACACCAAGACCACAGACGCTACTGGTTTTTACTCTTTCAGAGCTATTAAAACACAAATATAACGCGTGATTTATGACCTCCCATCGTATATCCACACCTGCAAGCATTAATGTCCGACTTGATTGGCCCAGACGAATCGGTTGTAGAACAGTCAGCAGTCACTCAAGTCCACGTTGACTATCGGCCCTTTTGATCTACCGTTTGCCGACGGCGAATGTTTACGAGTAGTACAGATTATTTTTCGTTCCGTTTCTTCGCATATACGCTCGTGTTAGCGAAGTGAGTTTCTATTTGCACCCTATAGAAACAGCTTCTGCAATTGACTATATCCATAGCTACCTCACATTGTAAAAATATAATTTGAGATAGCTTCAGTAGTTGCTGAGATAATCGAACGTGAAGATTCATAACTTGCGCGCAGCGCGCTTGTATTACTATATATATATATATATTTATATATATATATATATATATATATAAATAAATAAATATAAATATATATATATATATATTTTTATGTTCTGGTTCCCACGAAAAGGGATATCCTGTAATGTTCAGAGAACATCGTGGGAACCAAGGGAAAGGAGGTATGAGTTGGTGTTCTTCTTAAATTTCTGGAGGTTGTATGCCTCGGGGAACACCTCCCTAGGCAATGAGTTCCAAAGCCTCGCTGTTCGTTGGATGAACGAGTCTTTGGAAAGTGATGTTCTGCAGGTCTCCAAAGTGACCACGAAGGGGTGTGATGACTGAACTTGACGGGTTAGTCTCGAAGAGACTGCCAAAGCAGGAACGATTGTTGATATTTCAGAAGAGCATCGCCCATGAAAATATCCATGAAATAGAGACAAATCGCCAACTTTTCTACGGTGTTCCAGACAAGTGAGCGAGTTTGTAAGCGAGGCATCACCGACAAGACAAATTGCCCTTTTTTGGACAGAATCCAATAGCCTCAGGATATGTTTAGGTGCCGCGCTCCAAATATGGGAACAGTATTCCAGGACAGGTCGGATCTGTGCCTTATAGATCATAAGCAGCTGGGTGGGGGTGAAATAGCTCTTGGCACGAAACAAAAATCCAAGTTTTTGGGATGCGTTTTTGGCAATGGACCTCACGTGATTTTCCCAGGAAAGGTTATTGCTGATAGTAATACCAAGCATCGATATGGATGACTTCAGTGGTATGGTTACTCCTGACAAAGTTATGTTAGGCACAGTGAGATCGGCTTTTTTAGAGAAAAGACATGCTTGTGTTTTGTTTGCATTGAATTCTACCAAGTTATTAGATCCCCACTCGAGAACTGTTGCTAAGTCCATATTTATATTATTAACATTTCTTCCTCGTTCATTTCTGGTTTCACGGGCTGATATAGGGGCCCTGGAAGAGAAAGCGGTATGGAGGGTACTATCATCGGCAAAGCTGTGTACTGGACATGAAGTTGCTTTCAACAGGTCGTTGATGTGAAGTAGAAATAGTGTTGGTGCGAGAATAGATCCTTGCGGAACACCAGCATTTATGAGTAGAGTGTCAGATGAAACTCCATCGACCACTACATGGAGAGACCTGTTTGAGAGAAAACTAGCAAGCAGAGAACACAGCTGAGGGGGCAAGCCATAAGACGGAAGCTTGGCGAGGAGTCCCTGGTGCCAAACTCGATCGAACGCCTTGGAGATATCTAATGCCACAGCTAAAGTTTCTCCATACTTTTCAATAGATAGCTGCCATATATGTGAGACGTAAGCGAGCAGGTCACCAGTTGATCTCTGATGGCGGAAGCCATATTGCCTATCGTTGACAATTCCTGAGTCTTCCAGATATTTCATGAGCTCGATGTTGATGGCTTTTTCCATGACCTTTGAAATAATAGATAGCAGTGCGATAGGTCTGTAGTTGCTAGGTAGGGCCTTTTTGCCTTTTTTAGGGACTGGCTGTACTCTTGCAATTCTCCAATTGGACGGAAATACCCCCAAATTGTAATATAAATATATAAATATATATATATATATATATATATATATATATATATATATATATATATATGTCATCCTCAAAGTATGCACCATATGGAAAACTTATTTATTAAGGGGACTTCGACAAAAAGTTATTATTGTAAAAGTTTGTGCATCCCCTAAAACTAAACATGCACCAACAAAATATAGTAAAACACACGTAATATACGAGGAGCCTTAAAACATTTGATTTTGAGACAGGAGTAAAGTACCCTTATTTAGAAAAAATTTCGGGGAATTTTAATTAAAAAAGTTGTTCAGCATTAAAAAATACATCTGGATTTGAACGCATGGTGAAGTGAAGTGAAGTTTTATTTTTTACCCATTTTTTCAAAATGGGGATGGGGAAAAATAAAATTGCTAAAACGATAAATAGACAACATCCAGTATACGACGGTTTATTCAAAAAGCCTGTAATATTATAAATTACACAACTATTGTGTAAATTTTTTTTAAGAGTTAAATAAGTTTCTGGTGCAAAGTTATTTTTATTTTTTGTTAATACCGAAAATTGCTCAAAATTATACAGTATTGTAACAAGAACTTAATATTCAATAATATCAAATCATAAAACATCAAAATAAAATAAGTATTTCAGCACAAACTCATTGATTTTCTAGAGATTTTCTTGTCCAAAATAATTTTTATATTCGCTTTGAAAACAAAAGGATGTTTCCGAAAGAAGTATTTTACACCTCAGTATAATGTCCACTCCGCAACATGCACAGTTCGGTTCTTGTCACACAAGACATTGACTGCATTCGTAATGTGCTTCGGTTGTATGGCCCTCACACAATTCGTAATCACAGTTTTTAAATGTTTTCTATCCCTGAAAGGACGATGTTTGTAAACTTCGTTCTTTAATGAACCCCAGAAGAAGAAATCCAAGTGGCATTGGATACTCTGAGTAACGTCCTATCCATTTCTATTTAATGTTTTATTTAAAATTGTCCACGCTTAAATCTGGGAGCGCGCTGGCATTGGATACTCTGAGTAACGTCCTATCCATTTTCCATTAAATGTTTCATTTAAAAATTTCGTATTGCTACATACAGTGAACACAGCTCCATCTACTATACCAAATTCGTCTCTTTGTCTACGCGGCATTTGATTTAAAATTGGTAATAAATCTTGTTGTAAAAATTGCAAATATCGGTTGGCATTAAGGTTTCCATCAATGAAGAAGGGACCAATCACAGTATTGTTTAACAGTCCACATAAGACATTCACCTTGAATGAGTATTGGTCCTTGCACTCTATAGTGAAATGAGGGTTTTCTGTAGCCCACCATCTACAGTTCTGTGAACTTACTTTCCATTAGTTGTAAATGTTGATTCATCAGTCCATGAAATATTTATTGGGATCCGTGCGTTTTCTTCGTATTCTCCCTGATACCATACGGAAAACTCAAATCTTGGAATAAAATCCCTTTCTTTCAAAGTATTTATAAATTTTGGTTTAAAAGCTTTGAATTTATTTTTTCTTAAAAAAAATTGTACAGTAGTAAAAGGTACATCAAGAGATGTCGATATTTGTTTAATTGATGTCTTACCATTTTCGATAACTTTTAAATGCACTTACTCTTCCACTTCTATAGATACTTTTGCAGATGTGTGAGATTTTTTAAAATTGTTATTAATACTGCCTGTTTCTTTAAATTTATTCAAAATACGGGTTACCGTAATGTGATTGCCTGGCTTTAAAAATGTCTGTAACTTGTCTGCTTGGAGTATTTTCCCCACACAACAATATAATCTCAACTTTTTCTTCTTTTGTAAGCACCTTAATATTATTTAAATAGTACTTATTATCAAACGTTAACAAAATAAGCAATAACAATAACTACGTAATAAATATTTAGCAAATAAATGTAATTAGTTTGTGCCGAAATACTTATTCTATTTTGATGTTTTGTGATTTGATATTATTGAATATTAAGTTCTTGTTACAGTACTATATAATTTTGAGCAATTTTCGGTGTTAACAAAAAATAAAAATAACTTTGCACCAAAAACTTTAAAATTATTTTACTCTTAAAAAAAATTGACCGTGGTTAACACAATAGTTGTGTGATTTGTAATATAACAGGCTTTTTAAATAAACCGTCGAATACAGGATGTTGTCTATTTATATTTTAGCAATTTTTTGTTTCGTAGTCCCCATTTTAAAAAAATGTGTAAAAAATAAAAATTCACTTAGATGGCGATGAAATCAAATCTAGATGTATTTTTTAATGCTGAACAACTTTTCTAAATAACATTTCCCGAGATTTTTCAAAATAAGAGTACTTTACTCAAAATCAAATTTTTGAAGGCTCCTCGTATATTACGTGTGTTTTACTATATTTTGTTGGTGCATGTTTAGTTTTAAGGGATGCACAAACTTTTACCAGGAATAACTTTTTGTCAAAAACCCTTAATAAATAAGTTTCTCATATGGTGCATACTTTGAGGATGACACTGTATATATATATATATATATATATATATATATATATACAGATTATAGGTGTCACTATCTATAATTTGATGCTTTTCATACATATATATATACGCTTCCCCGAGACTACTGCTCTATCCCCACTACTCAGACGCTTTCACGAGCTCGCCCGTTTTCGGTCATGTTGGCAGTATTTCTCAACTTTTTCGCAGCATTTTAACGCAAAATAAAAATAGATATTTTGTAGTACTATATTTCTAGTTTCAAAATCTCAAAAAAAAAATCGAACCACCTATGACGGATACAGGTTTGCTCCATTAAATGAATTAAAAAAATTCAAATTGCAATTATGCAAAAACAAATGACCCGGCACTGCCTAAGTTTTTGACACATAAAGTACATATCAATCACTACTATGACGCGGAGAGCTTGCGCTACAAAGTGAGAAATGGCAGTGTTTTGTATTTTTGAAAAAAAAAAACGTTTTTTCCGGGTTTTCACTGGGTTTTCTCTGTTACTAATGATCCGATCGGGTCGTGCTAGGTCTAGTTTTTTGCATCTTGATTCTCCACAATTCTTTTTGAGAACATCGATATTGCTTCATTAGTTTTCATGTTAAAAGTGAAAAAAGAAGAAAATCACGATTTTTTGCCCTTGAATAATTATAACAAATTAAGAAATGATAGTTGTGAGTAGGAAACATAACAGGTTATAACTACGGACTGTCTTTCGTATGATGGCACAGTCGGTTTCCTGGTACTATTTTTGTCACAAAATCAGTCATTTTCTCCTCTATCGATTGCCTAGGTTGAAACAAAATTATATTAATGCCTCTCAAGATGGGAAATTCTGAATTCTCAACCTCCAGAATATAATGGTGGATTTGTGCAGCTTCAATTATCAAGTTACAAGAATTGAGTAACAATAATCAATTAACGAGTGATGAAAGTGATTGCATTTATGCATACAGAATCAACAATTAAGGGACGTATAGTAAGCAGACGCACAAGTCAGTAATCCGAGCCATATAAATGAACTTTTTCACAAAATCGAGAAAAATGGTATAACCCATTTTCATTTTGAATAATTATCATTCACTTACCTATCATTTATCAAAAATACTTTGTGTAAGCTACAAAAAAATAATTTGAGAAAAGTTGGGTTAGATTTTGACATCGCGCGGACCCACGGTCATCTGCGTACTATCATAATGTAACGTAAATAAACTTAACTTGGTTTTAATAATTTATTTCACACTTAATCTACAACTTAATTTATATTACTACGCTACTGAATAGCTCGATCGTATGGGCTCGTTCAGACTGTCTTTCTCAACTTGAGGGTTGCCTATTTATCTCCGATACAGCATTCTCGATGTTTCGAATTCTTTCAGTTGGCGACCGGCGTGTTCCAATTGTTTCCAATATTGACCGTTGTTTTCCGCGGCAGAGCGCACTGGATGGTTCTCGAATATCTCCGGGGATGATCTCAACGTTGTCGATGGCAACGTGTGAGGCGACAGGTCCGGCCTAGGTTCGTTACATTGCCCCCTTCTTAAAGACATTTCGTCCCGAAATTTCATCCTTGGAGTGTGACGATATCTGCATGACTCCCCATATCTGCACCGTGAAGTTCGATGGAAGTAACACTCCACGGTCTTCATGATCGGTCGTGGAAGAGGGTTACAGCAAACCAAAATCCTGACGCCGCTGGATCTGAATATCGCCTCCAGCATACTTCTTATGACTCTCCAGTCCAACCCATCAATACCACAGGATAGTTTTGGAATTGCTAGATCCGCCAGATTCTGGTCCACCATAGTATCTCTTAGTTTGGTGAGACTCTTCCAGACATCTTCATAGGACGGTTTATCTTGGGAATGCCTCTTGGTAACTAGGTAGTAGATGTTTCTCTGGCCTTTCTTCAACTGTAGCACCCCACCAACTTCTGGATTCTGCTCCCGCAGTGTTTGAAGTTTACCAAATTTCTTGGAGAACACTACGGCGATGCCCCTGGACATTCGAAGATCTTCTGCCACACAGTGCGCTAGTGCGTAGTCAGCAGGCACCTCGAAAAGGTCTCGTGACTCCTCTCTAGTAACCCCATGTAGAACTTTCTGCCCGTTTGAATACAAGGACATAAACTTTTCGAACGTCATATCATCCTCCGGTGGCTTGAGGGTGCGAACTTGGTCATGGTTTCCAGCGTAAGGGGCCAACCTGTTGAAATGGACGACCCTTGGTTTCCCTCGGGGTGGCTTATGGATTCGGTACACAAGGTCGTTTATCCTTTTCACGATCTTATACGGGCATTCCCACGAGTTCCGCAACTTTGGTGATAGTCCACGACGACGTTTGGGGTTGTATAGCCAAACCAGGTCATCAACCTTAAATCCTCCAGCGTCGGCCTTGATGTCATAGGTCTTCTTCATTTTATCGCTGGCACTCTGGATGTTCAACCGGACTCGTTCGTGGATGTCGTCCATTCTCTGCCGAAGTTTGCTGACGTAGTCCTCTCCCGCAGTGTCTTGTCCTGGCGGTATCCCAAACTTCAGGTCACAAGGCAGTCGCAGTTCTCGGCCCATTATAATACTAGCAGGAGTTTGACCTGTTGACTCGTGTACTGCGGATCGATAGGCCATCAGGAACAAATGAAGATACTGGTCCCAGTCTCTTTGATGGTCAGAGACAACCTTGGACAAGTGGCGGTTGATCGTCCTGTTCATCCGTTCCACCATTCCATCAGACTGCGGATGTAGGGCCGTGGTTCTTGTCTTGCGGATGTTCAGCAGTAGACATATTTCTTGGAAAAGGTTGGATTCGAAATTTCTGCCTTGATCCGAGTGCAGCTCCATTGGAATACCGAATCGACATATCCACTCTTTCACCAAGACGTCGGCGACGGTGGTGGCTTCCTGGTTGGGCAGGGCATAGGCTTCCGCCCACTTACTGAAGTAGTCCATTGCCACAAGGATGTATTTATTCCCGTGGTCGGATACGGGGAAACGGGCCGGCGATGTCAATGGCGATTCTCTCGAACGGGCTGCCTACGTTGTACTGACGCATCGGGGCCTTGGGTCGTATTCGAGGTCCATTGCTAGCAGCGCATACAGCGCACTTCCTGCACCAGTCCTGGACGTCAGCTTGACAATTGGCCCAGTAAAACCGTTGCCTCACTTTCTGCAGGGTCTTCGTCACTCCCAGATGTCCTCCGGCGACTCCATCATGGATTTTCCGCAGCACTTCCTCTCTTCTGTTCCTGGGAACAATTATTTGGCGTCTGTCTTCCCCACCAATATCGGCCTCCAACACACGTTTCAGGATCCCATTGTCCAGAATAAGAGAGTTCCACTGTGCCCAATAGGACTTAACAGCCGGCGAGTAACCTGCGACTTCCTGCCATGATGGTCTTCGATTGCCCTTCTTCCAGCTGACGACTAAGCCAAGGTCGGGGTCTCTCTCTTGGTCTTTCTGGATCTTGCATTGCTGTCATTCCAGTTGTCATCCATTGCCGCGGTTCTACAAAGTGTTGCTTCTTTCTCTTCTGCTCGTCGGCAATGTGAGCAATCATCTGGACATGGTCTTCGCGACAAGGCATCTGCATTCTTATGGCTAGTTCCGGCTCGATGTTCGATCTCGAAATCGAATTCTTGGAGTCTCTCGATCCAACGTGCTACTTGACCCTCAGGATTTTTGAACTGTAAGAGCCATTTGAGAGCTGCATGGTCAGTTCTCAACAGGAATCTTCTTCCATACACGTACTTGTAGAAGTGTTCCACTCCCTTTACAACAGCTAACAGCTCTCGCCTGGTGACACAGTAATTGCGCTCTGGTTTGCTAAGCGTCTTGCTGAAATAACCAATGACCTTCTCCTGTCCCTCCTGGATCTGAGATAGGACAGCTCCAAGTCCCACGTTGCTGGCGTCCGTATCCAAAATGAATTTCCCTTTGGGTAGGGGATAGCTCAGTATAGGTGCGTTGATCAAAGCTCCTTTCAGCTTCCTGAATGAGTCTTGACATTCTTCGGACCACTGGAACTTTGTTTGGCCTTCCGTGAGCTTGGTCAGTGGTTTAGCGATGTTGGCGAATCCCAGCACATATCGGCGATAGTATGTGCATAAACCAAGGAAACTTCGAAGTTGGTGAATGTCTTTTGGGATAGGCCAATCCTTAACAGCTTTGATCTTCTGGTCATCCACTGCTACTCCTTCTCCAGAGACAACGTGGCCGAGGTATCGTACTTCTTTTGGAACAGATGGCATTTCTTAGGGCTCAGCTTCAATCCGGAGTTCCTCAGTCGCAGGAATACTTCCTCCAAGTTTTTCACGTGGTCCTCAAACGATCTGCCGACCACAATTATGTCGTCGAGATACACTAGACACGTGTTCCATGAGAGTCCCTTCAGTACTGTTTCCATCAATCTTTCGAACGTGGCGGGAGCATTACAGAGCCCGAATGGCATAACGGTGAACTGCCACAATCCTGAGCCGATGGTAAAAGCAGTCTTTTCTCGATCTTCCTGAGCCAGTTCTACTTGCCAGTATCCACTCTTCAGATCAAGGGTCGAGAAAATCGTGGAACCAGCCAACGTGTCTAGGGTGTCATCTATTCTCGGGAGAGGGTAACTGTCCTTCTTCGTGACATTATTAAGTTGGCGATAGTCTACACAAAAGCGTGTCGATCCATCCTTTTTCTTCACCAGTACGACTGGAGAGGACCAGGGACTGTCAGATGGTTCGATAACTCCTTCTTTTCCCATATCGCTGACTATTTTGTCAGCCTCTTCCTTCTTGGCAAGAGGAAGTCTTCTTGCTGATTGCCGGATCGGTCGGGCACCCCCAGTATCAATCTTGTGCTGGACCACATTAGTTCGACCCCCTTTTCCTTGTCCGGTATCGAAGATGTCTTGGTACTTTTTGACTAAATCTGTTAGTTTGGGCTGTTGAGCTGGTTTCATGTCTTTGGAAGAGATGGCAACTAATTTTTCTAGTTCTGTGGGCAAGTTGTTGGGTTGGCTAATCGTACCTCGTACGCCCCGGATCACAGATGAAACTGACGAGCAGTGCCCCAAAATTGTTCCTTTCTTCAAGGTCACTGGGAAATAATTGACATTCATGACCCTTACCGGCACAAATTTGTCAGCACGCAACAAGGTCTTTCCTAGTGCAATCCCTCGTCCAATTTTCTCATCATGAAGTTTGGGCTCGAACATCATCACGTCTCCACTGCTCGCACTCCCGTCCAGGCGAGCCTCCAGGATGGTTTCAGCCCTCTCAGGTACGCTTACATCTTCAGCCAACAGCACACGGATCAACTCTTCACTTCTCCCATGAAGTACCAGCTCTTCTCCGTTGACACGTAGGACGCCGTCTTTGAAATCCAATTCAAACCCTCTGGAATTCATGATGTCCATTCCGATGATTGCATCGTCTTCGATGTCCGCTACAAGTGCCTGATGTTTCACTTTAGTGCTGCCCAAAATTATTTCAATCGGTAGCTCGCCATATACAGTAGCTGGCTCCCCTGTTGCTGTGCGTAGCTTCCAAGTTGTCGGTTCAATTCGTTCCGGTGTTCTGGCAAAGGAAGGTCCGAGAATTGTCCTAGTCGCACCTGTATCTAGCAGCATGGTGCAAGGCTCGTTATTGATGAGACCGTCTACGAAAACACCTTTGTTCTGTCGTTGAAGGATAGCGACATATGCGTTGTTAACCGGGGCTTGGCCGGACACATGCCGACGATTGCCCCTTCTCGTCGACCTTCTTTAGTTTTCCTGCATCGGAGTCGATGAATGTTGGACATTTGCTACGCACATGTCCAATTCTGCCACAATTCCGGCATCTTATCTGTCTTTTCTCAGGCAACACTTCCTTCATCACTTTTCTTATGGCAGCTTCCAAGTCAGCATGCTCCTGTGAGTCTTCTTCAATACTTCGAACTTTACTTTGGTTTTTGCAGGATTGCTTTGCTGCCTCAAATTCCAAAGCGCGTGCCAGTGCGTCTACGAGATGTGTTGGACGAGCTAGTGTCAACGCTTGTCTGGTTTCTTGGTCACGGAGTCCATCCAAGAATGCCTGAACCGCTAATCGCTCCATTACATTTTCCGGTGTGGCTGGATATGCGAGACGAACCAAGCGTGCAATGTCAGCTTCGAATTCTTGTAAGGATTCGCTCGATTTCTGGCAGCGATTTTTCAGTTGGGAGTGGTATACGTGTTCCAAATGGGCGTGGCCATATCGTAATTCTAGATGTTTAATCAGCTGATCATAGTCCTCCTGTTCTTGGGCGGTGAGAGTTTGTAGAATATTTGTCGCTTCTCCACGTAATGCAAGTGTCAATGCTACAGCTCTTTCCCCTGCATTCCATCCGTTTGCTTTGGCCGCTGCTTCAAACTGCCGGCGGTAATTTGCCCATGGAGTTTTTCCGTCGAACTGAGGCGGCTTCATGGAAAGCTTTCCTATTTCTGAAATGACCTTGACATCTTTTATACCCTCTTGAACTTTATCCATGTTCAAACTCAATCCAGCATTGCATTTTCGTTAACCATCTCTGTGGAGGACGCACTATTAATTTGTTTTTCCAGCTTACTATCGTTTCCTTTATTTTCCATTTCTTCTCAATGGTTCCCTTCTTTCTTCTAAAAATTACCACACCACACTTTTTTAGGCCTTCTGTGTTTTCCAGGAACTTCTCTTCCAGGCTTCTTGAATTTTCTTGAAGTTTCTCTTCCAGATTTCTAGAATTTTCCTGAAGTTTCTCTTCCAGATTTCTAGAATTTTGTTGCAGTTCTTCTTTCACGGATTTAGTAGTTTCTTCGAGTTTATTCATTACCAAACTTAAATCACCTCCGGAACTTCGAATAAAATGTTTCGGGTCCTCACCTTCTTGTATAAGTCCTTCTGCAAGTCTTTCCTGGAGTACTTGCTTTTACCTGTTGTTTCCAGTTCCCTTTCCTCCAATTCCTGTTTCAATTCCGCTACCTTCAAATCCGCAAGGCGCACTTTTCTTGAACACATTTTGTCTTTGACGAGGTATCAGTCTGTTTTACACGAAAAGTTATCAGTTTGTTAAAAATTCACTTCGCGAATTCTTTTCCACGGGCCACCAGTCTATTGTCTGTTTCACGCGAAGAGTGTATCAGTTTATATTCCCACGCACAATTGTCCACTTCGCGAAAACCGGGCCACTGTCTATTTTCTGTTTCACGCGAACAGCGTATCAGTTTATATTCCCACGCACAATTGTCCACTTCGCGAAAACCGGGCCACTGTCTATTTTGGGCGTACAGAAAGGTCTATCAATTTATTTTTCTGACTATCCACTCCACGATCACTTGTTTATTTTCAAAATCTCACTTCCGACACCAATTGTAACGTAAATAAACTTAACTTGGTTTTAATAATTTATTTCACACTTAATCTACAACTTAATTTATATTACTACGCTACTGAATAGCTCGATCGTATGGGCTCGTTCAGACTGTCTTTCTCAACTTGAGGGTTGCCTATTTATCTCCGATACAGCATTCTCGATGTTTCGAATTCTTTCAGTTGGCGACCGGCGTGTTCCAATTGTTTCCAATATTGACCGTTGTTTTCCGCGGCAGAGCGCACTGGATGGTTCTCGAATATCTCCGGGGATGATCTAATCGTTGTCGATGGCAACGTGTGAGGCGACAGGTCCGGCCTAGGTTCGTTACAATAAGAAAATTTGTTTCAATTGAAGTAAGAAGTTAGAAGTTTGCCAACTTTGTACTTGTTACTTGTTAATTGATCATTGTTACTTGTATGCATGAACACGGCCATTGAAAAATGATGAGTTCAACTCATGATTGCTAATTGTTAATTGTTATTTGATACTCATAAATTTTTTTATTATTTTTTTTATTTATTTATTCATTTAGCATTGCTAATACAATATCGTTTCATCACAAAGATACAGAGATGAGGTAGGTTAGTATAGATAAAATACAATAGATAAGAGACATCAATAAATAAACATTAGTAGAAACGTAAAACACTAATTGTTAATTAGTTAAAATGTAGCTCTATTAGCATTAGAGCATGATAATAATAATAATAATAATATAATAATAATAATATAATAATAATAATATAATAATAATAATATAATAATAATAATATAATAATAATAATAATAATAATAATAATAATGTTTATTCATGAATCATCAAAGTGTGTGTCATATAATATTTTAATGAGTATGAATAAACAGGGTAATCACTGAAGCTGTATTGGGTACAGCTTGTGCGTGATAGATGGTGTCTGGAATTTTATTCACATATAAACATATAAGGTATACATATGGGACTTTATCATATGGATAAAGACGTAATTATAAGATATAGAAAATATATATAACGAAACTATAAAAATGTAAAATGTAAAAGTTGGATAAATATAAAATATTGAAATAAAACATTGGAGGAGTTAAATGAAAATAAGATATACGTATAATATAAAAAATATGAGTTACGATAATTATAAATGTCAACAAACACTTTCGTTCAAAAGTATCACATAATGATTACTAGTAGTGTAATAAAGTTCTGAAAACTGTTGAGCTTATTCAGTACTTGAGTCCTTCTAATTTATTGTTAACTATATCGTGTATTATATATCTCTCCGTATATCGTAACCATTTCTTTATATAAGTTTTGAATGAGTTGAAGTTTTCGATGGATTTCAAGTGATCTGGTAGGATGTTATATATCTTTGGACTCAAAAATTCAATACTACGTTGCCTCACTCTTTTTTCACACTTTGGCACAAAAATTTTTATTTCTCTGCTCCGAGTATAATGGCTTTGTTCGATGTGCTCAATTTTAATTTTTTTTTGGTAGATGCCAATTATGATTTTGAGACAGTAGAGCTGTCTCGGGTCGAAAAGTTGACTTTCTCCATACAGTGTGTCACCTGAGTAGGTTATTTTTTCATTGTATATAATTCTAATTATCCATTTTTGTAAAGTGACAATATTATTCGAATGACAGTCATTTATACCTCCCCAACCTAGGATCCCGTACGAAAGTTGAGACTATATCACAGAAAAATAAATGGTTTTTAAATGAGCTATGTCCAGAATTTCTCTGAAGTATTTGAAACGTGAAAGGAAGCCTCTTAGCTTATTACAAATGTGTTTTGCTTGCAAGTGCCATCGTAGGTGCCTATCAATAATTATTCCTAGGTATTTCATCGACTTCTCTTCAGGAATTATGGTTCCATGATCAACAACAAGATTACCTAGGTTTGGTAAGTTATTTGCGTATGAGGTGAACGGGAGATATTTTGTCTTTTCTATATTAAGGGTTAGTTCGTTGTATCTGAACCAATCTTTGCTTTTTTTGAAATCCAGTTCCGCTTCAGTTTTGAGGGTCTTCCAGTCTTTAGATTGATAGAATATTGCGGTGTCATCAGCGAAACTGAGGACACAACCTTCTATATCCATTGACAATAAACTATTGATGTAAAGTGTGAATAGTAGTGGTCCAAGAACAGTACCTTGTCGCACACCGTATGTGATATTCCTCATTTTGCTAATGGTACCTTCTATACAGACTTGTTATTGACGGTTTGAGAGGTAACTCTTCAATAATTTGTATGCATTTCCTCTAATCCCGTATATTTGTAGTTTTCTCAACAATTTTTGGTGACATACTGTGTCAAAGGCTTTAGAGAGGTCAACAAATACACAGAGTGAAGGTTTTTTTGAATCAATTGCTTTATATATCTTTGATGTTAATGCACAAATTGCATCTTCAGTTGACTTTTTCTCTCTAAAGCCATACTGACTTCCTGAAATTACATCGTGTTTGATATAACATAGTTTTAAAAAGTACAGAGAATTCCCTATACCTAAACAATTCTGAGAACAAGAATAGCCTATATCGCACTATAGAATGCGACGTTTAATTACTGAAATTGATCATTTAATATATATTGACGGATACTACTTTTAAAAATATTTATATTACGAGACAGTTTGATAAAATCGGGTAGGTTATTATAGATTACGATTCCAGTATCAAAGATACTTTTTTTCGTGCACATCAGATTGGTTTGCAACGTTTATGTGGTTTTTTTGGCGTGTTTTGGATGTATTTCATTGCGGAACTGTAGATTTGTAGACAAATATTCTGGTAACATATTGTTTATAAGTTTGTAAATAAAAATAATTGTACGAACCTTAATTAAATTTTTAATTGACAGCCAATTTAGCTTTATTTGCATTCTGTTTACATTTTCATATCTGTTGGTATTCAGTGAGAATCTCATACATCTATGGTGCAGAATCTGTAGCTTATGAATATCTGATTAATTGCACATAAAGAGTATAGAAGAACAGTAATCGAAATGGGGTTTTATTATACTATTATATATTAATTGTTTAGTGTATTGAGTTACTGTTTTGCTAATCCTATATGCAAATCCTATTTTTTTTAGATATTTTCTTTGAAAGATAATCAATGTGCTCATTAAAGGTGAGTTTTTCATCAATAATTATACCTAGATATTTAATATGGCCCACACGTTCTAGATCTCTTCCGTCAATTGAACATTGCAATCAATTACTTCTTGCATTTTTCATTTGTTTTTGATTATCATGTATTTACATTTATTTACGTTGACAACGATCTTATTATTATTAAGCCAGTCGTTAATTTTTTTAAGGTGTTGGTTTAGTTTTCTTATTAAGTTATCAATATTATCATTATAATTGGTGTTGCATAAATCCACCATGAGACCCTGAAAAATATTTCAAGCACGCCTTAGTGTTATAACGTCATCATTACAACGCCAGCCAGCTGGGAACTACATAATTTCCCGATAATTATCTTCGTGAGACATGAAACATCCTTGAAGTGAATACGTAAAATGCTGTGTCAAATGAGTTCTAGGGAACTGGTGTATAAAAGCCTACTATTATCTAACAGCTGGTTCTTAGATAACTATTGAATGAACAGAGTGGCATTGGACATTTTTCAAACGTTCAACCTGCACCGAATGTCAATTCGCCACAATTCTATAGACGGTGGAATCCACGCCGTTTTAAGCAAAAATAATTGATGTGGAAGTTTTATCCCGGTGATGAAATATGCCCGGAAATTGGAAAATACAAGAAATTTGACCAACAAAAGGAATATCGGCAAAGCTCTTAGTGAAGGTCCGAGTAGCTCAGTGGTGGATACAGGTATTCCAAACTAGGCGGCCTATTGGACGTTTCTGGAGATCTGAGATCTGCAGTGTTGCCACATGTACTTTAACTAATATCAACTTTCGAATTTCAAATGGAACACCCAGTTGAAAAGGGAAACATTCTCAATTGGATATTGATAAAAAGATTTTTCTGTGAATTGAAAAATCCACGATGAAAATAAGACTGGAATAGAAAATCAAATAACTATCTGAATAAAAATGCAAATTTTCAATTTCAGATTTTTTCATTTGAGTTAGGGTCTTTTCAGAATATCTATCAGATGTAGTTCAATGTCCAGCGTGGCTTTAGCCGGGGAAGTGGTTGTTTTCTGTTAGACATTCACAAAAAATATCTTCATTTTTTACGTGGATTTTTTTCAATTCACAGAAAAATTATTTTATCAATATCCAATTGAGAATGTTTCCCTTTTCAACATGAATACCCCACAAGAGGTTATCTTGACGATGGAAGATAGTGACTAAAGTTTATCTTTCAGATTTTATGAACATCCTGTTCATATTTTCAACAAATCGAACACCCAGTATTTCATTCTGTTTTTGGATTCTACTGATAAATACAAGTAACTTTTACTGAACATGTCGTATACCTATCACTACCTTTTATAAAGTCCCAAAGTGCAGCAGAACCCGCAGTTTTCTTTTTCAGAAAAAAAAAAACCTTTTGAAGATACAGCTGGAAATAGATATGACACACTCGAAAAAAAAAGTCAGATTAGGGAGTAGAAACTGAAATGATATAACAGGATTATCTGAAAAATCATTACTAATTGACGTTTTTTCGAGTATGACTCAAACCTATTTCAAAATTTTCCTGAGATATTTTTTCAAATAATCTGAGAGTTAGAAAAAAACAAGTTTCAGCTGTATCTCCAAAAGTATGAACATTTTTAAGCGAATCATTACATTTTTTTTAATCAGATCATTTCAATTGGGTGATATTACCTATTTCGATTTGTTGTACTGGAAAATTGAAATGGTAGTAGTGTGCCTTGACCAGAAAAGAGCATGATAATCTTTTAGTTTGACAAGCAGTGATTTTTATGCTTCTGTCAAAATGCATAATAATACATATTCAAATGCAGATATTTTAAATTTTTATAGAAACATGCTTTTATTTCGGAAACCAGACTATTTAGTTATAGGAACATGATACATCAATTGGAAGGAACTTTAACTGTCTTTCAGGATATTCGATGATATACAGATTGTTCCATTAAAAAAAAGTACTTTTACTTTTACTTTTTACTATCGGAAAAATCACAAATTTTGAACGATCCTGTATGATGGAGAACGAATTCCCTCAACCATAACTGATGCACAGAATATTGGTAAACTACACCCAAATACCGCAGTAATAAACATTTAATTGAAGCTAAATTTTGCACAAAACCGCTTGAGATAGGTATAGGAAAGTATTATAGAAAAATGATCGTGTGGGTGTGGGTGTCTCATTTGAAGAATAAAAGTTGTTGCTACTTTTTAATATAAGCACCAACGGCTCGGCGCTGAAAATATTTGAGATCGATAGAGCAGAACTAATTATCCAAGAAACCAAATTTTCAAAATTTTCCTGTGTCCCGTTCTCCAGAAACGTCTAATAGGCCATCGAGTGTGGGACACCCTGTATATATATTATATTATATATATATATATATATATATATATATATATATATATATATATAAATCATATGTCATGTTTAAAGTTAATTGTATTTGTTAATTATGTACTACTTAACAGTAGGTACTGATGTATTTTATTGTTTATGCTGCTTCCAATCCGGCAGTACTTTACGGAGTTCCCTGACCAAGACCAAACCTGACAACAAAAATGAAATCAGTAAGAATTGCATTTATGAAGTTCCATGTGAATGCGGAGATTCCTACATTGGAGAGACAAAGAGACCGTTATCGGTAAGATTGGATGAGCACAAGAAATGGACTCAACGTGGAGAAACATCAAAATGTGGAATCGCTGACCACGCCTGGACTGAGCACCATCGACTTCTATGGGACGACGCAAGTGTTCTACATAGAGAGGAGCATTGGTTCAAACGAAAGTTCAAAGAGGCCGCCTACATCGAAGCCAATAACGCCTTTAGTCAACCAAGCGTAGAGATCAAGAACGTATGGAAACCCCTGATTGCTCTTTCTGGCGGGCTGCAGAGGCGCGAAACTTCACGCACCACCACACCGCGCGAAATTACACGCACCACTGCACATGGCGGAATTGCACGCATCATTGCGCCGACAGTCATATAAATTGGTAAGTAGCACCTAAACTTGTCAGTATTCACCTGAAGACGATTGCAGATACAAGCATTCGAAACGTCGTGAAAACCTATAAAATACATTGAGACGATGACGTCCGAAACGATAGTAATCAAGTTACCACATCGTCTACAACCTTCAAACAAACACTGTAATTGGGTGTTACTTGTTGTACTTGTTTCCATCTGAAATCGAATGCAAATACATTTACAACTGCATATAGAAAAAAAAGACTCAATGTATTGTATTGCTACAAGGATATTTGACATAATTTACATGTTGAACATATCTCAGATACGGATTCACATATAAACCATTCGTATTCCACATATTTCTCCGCTAAGGTTACAAACGATATTTGAATAATGTCGATACTCAGACAGATAAACCACCGCGTCCTGTAGTATTTTTCATAATGATACTGTCATGTAGTTCCCAGCATAATTTCCCTTAGGGAAGGGAAGAAAGTGAAGTGACCCACACATATCTGCTCTGTATATCTTCCGGTAATATGCAATAATTCAAAAAACGACGTTATTAAGAAACAAAGTTATTCAAGAAAGGAATTATACAGTAGAAAAATATGGATGGAGTTAGTAGACTGAAACATTCCTAGTACAATTTTTTTATTATGGCAAATTACAAATGGCAATAACTCGACTTTTTCAAATATAACTCCCTATATTTCATTGCATCGCATTTTTTTAGAGCTTTGTGCAAAAATAGGGTTTGTGTGGTCTACTTTGTGAAATGTGCTTGATTTGTTGCAATAAAAAACTTTTTAACAAAAAATTAATCCGACGAAAAAATCAACTGAAAATCAAAAAATTAAAATAAATCTTCTTAGTATAAATGATAATTGAGTCCCAAACTAATGTGAGTAACTGATTTTGAGTCGGCGCCAAACAAACAATTATCGAAGATCATTACATTACTTTGAAAGAAGTAATCAAAACGCAGCCGTGTATCTCGCTGCCATCATTGTACGCATTACCTAATTCAATTGCTAGTTTGTTTGGCGCCGACTCAAAATCAGTTACTCACATTAGTTTAGGAGCTCAATTATCATTTAGACCAAGAAGGTTTATTTTATTTTTTGCTTTTCAGTTGATTTTTTCGTCGGTTTAATTTTTTGTTAAAAAGTTTTTATTTTTCAATTTTTTGTTGCTGAAATCTACTAATTACTACCTACTTAATTTTTGATTACTTCCAAAATACTTACTTACCTAGCTTACTTCAACTATTAACTATCAAATAATATGATTTTCTATTTTAACTATATATAATATAAATTAAGTTTTAAAGTTCTGGTAGGTTGATTTCATCACTTTGTATATAACATCCTTTCATAGAATGTAATCATTTTGACGGATGTAGGAGGGTCTGTCAATCTCAACTACATATGTGTGGCAAAGTTCACAAGTGAAAAATCAATCATCCCCTATTTTTCTACCCATAGAGGTGGATCATTTCATTTCAAATTGAAATATGATCAACTATGAGGTATACCATTTCTAATAAAAAGAAAATCATCCAAATCGGAAAACCCACTACAAAGTTATGCCTGATAGAATCGGTTAACGGACCAAAATTCGACCACCTTCGAAGTACACCGTATCCAATGAAAGAAGAATCATCGGAATCGAACCGCTCTGTAAAAAGTTGTGCGTGATCACACATAAAATAATATATATACGTGTCGAATAGAGAACCTCCTCCTTTTTGGTTTCGTCGGTTAAAAAAATAATAAAAAAATATACGCGTCGAATAGAGAACCTCCTCCTTTTTGGTTTCATCGGTTAAAAAAGGAATTGAGTAGTCCGCTGTCGTAAAATTGGACACATTCATACAATTCTGAAAAGAATATGTTTCAACAAAATGAAACTACAATAAAAACAGGACTAACACAAAGGAAACAATTCTAGTAATCTATATAAGAACAGAAAATGATGACTAACGGGAAACAATGTGAAAATTTTGAAAAAAAACTACTTAAAAATGCTCAAATAGGTCATGTTCCACACGAGCTGCTAGTCTTCTAGTAAATGAGCCCCAAACTCTAGCAAGCATTGTTCCATCAGTTGGAATGAAGTCTTCCGTGATCCTGTTTATCATATGATCTGCTGTTGTTGGACGATTTCTTGAAACCCTTTCCTTCACATACCACCAAAGAAAGAACTCCATTTTGCATTAGAAGAGTACACTGTGTGAACGACTTCGATTTGGGTGACGTCCAAGGGTGGATAGGACCATCCCTTGGAAGCCTTCTAAATTCTAAATTGAAGTCGTTCATACAGTACTCTTCTGATACCTAAAACACTCTCTGCGAGATATGAACGCGGCTATGTTTTTTCTTCACAGAAAAATCTATTTTTTTAAGTTTCTAGGTGGGTGGAACCATCCCTTGGACGCCTCCCACATCGAAGTAGTTTGCGCAGTGTTTACTTCTAATGCACAAAACACATTTTGTAAAATATAAACGTGGGTATTTTTTCGTCCAGAAACTTTTTTAAGTTTCCAGAAATCGAATCGTTCATACAGTGTGTACTCTACACTGTATATGAAATATGAACGCGGCTATTTCTTTCCTTCCCTTGGACGCCTCCCACATCGAAGTAGTTTACGTAGTGTTTACTTCTAATGCACAAAACACGTTTTGTAAAATATAAATGTGGGTATTTTTTCCTCCAGAGATTTTTTAAAGTTTCCAGAACGGAACACCCCTTCCCCCGTATACGAAATATGAACGCGGCTATTTCTTTCCTTCTCAAAAAAAAAACGTTTTTTTTTAGTTTCTAGGTGCGTGGAATCCCCTCCCTCTAGATGCCTCCCACATCTAGTACGCTTATACAGTGTAATTTTCCAATACACAAAACACTCTCTCTCCACAGAAAAATAGTTTTTTTATTTTCAGAAGGGGAAATCTTCCCTTGGACGCCTCCCACTTCGAAGTTGTTCATACAGTGTACTCTTATGATGCACAAAACACTCTCTACGAAATATAAACGCGGCTATTTTTTTTTTTATTTTTTCAAGTTTCATGAGGGTGTAAACGTTGGCTTCTCTTCTTGGACGCCTCCTAAATTGAAGTCTTCTATAAAATATTCTCTTCCAATGTACAAAACAATATAGGAACGTGGCAATTTTTTTCCTTCCCATATTTTTTTTCGTTTTTCAGGTGGGTGGAATCATTCCTTGGGACGCCTCTCGAATTGAAGTCGTGTATACAGTGTACTTTTCTAATGCATAAAAAACCGTCTCCAAAATATGGAGGCGGCTATTTTCTTCCTTTGCAGATTTTTTTTTCAATTTTCAATAATTTAGAAGCTCACTAATGGTTCTAATAGTTTTCAAACATCACATATCGTGCGCCACAATGGTTCAATATAATATTCAATGTATTTTATGCATAGCCGCTGCCACTGGTCGTTTGGCTGCTGCAGAGAAAATGGACGCTGGAAGTGGCTGCTAACTTCACACTGGTATTTATGTACAGATTGGGAATTCTACGATTCAAATTGGTAGGTAATGAAACGACACATACAGTATTTGATGGATGGTTTCAAAATCCAATAATGGATGATCTGTTTTTTTGGCAAATTCAGAAAATACATTGAGAAACTTTAAAAAATGTGCGTTTTTTCATTGATATCTACTACACTGATCGGTAAAAAAGGTGGGACACCAAAAATATTTTTCAAGTTTGGTGTTCATAAACTTGTCCAATTCTTGACCGATTGTTTTTTAATATTGCGAAGGAATTTATCCAACTTGCAGCATACCTTTTCGATATTGAAAGAAGCATCGGTATACCTTATGATTCGGAGAGAGGTTTGTTAAGTTCTCTGTAATTGTATTATGAATCCCCTTTTATTCCCAACATATTGTTTTTTGACTCATCGCACTATTTGCATTTTTGTAGAAGATATACACTAAGTGAGACTTTGCAATTTTAATTGCAGTTAATCTTACGGTAAATGTACATCCTCTTCTCAAAACCAGAAACGAAAGATAAAACCACGAGTAGACAATTAATTTTTAACGACTGATCTCATGAAGAAGAAAGAAGTTACGACAATATTAGAATGCTTTTCTAATAACGAGTGTTGCCTTCACGATTCCAAATTACTCTCTCAAGTCTAAGGTGCATGCTTTGAATCAGATGTTAGATGGATTATCGGGGAATATTATTTCCTTCCTCATTCACGTATATTTCCTCCCTCATTCACGTATTCTCCATGCTCTGCCTTGTTCATCAGGGGATATCACGTTGAATCCGGGACTCATCAGAAAAAAGAACATTGCTATTTCCAATTCAGGTGTTTCGTGTAAAATGAAGCCTGGCCGCACGCTGATCGCAATTATGTGCGACGGAAAAGCAGCCATCATTACCAACTCAAAGATAATATGGGAATGCCAACATAGAATAAATAAATGGGGCAGGGCCAACAGCAATTCTTCTCTGGGTGCAGGACACGCCCGATTAGAGGGGAACGAACAAAAGGATACACTGGCTCGAAAAGGGGCATTAACGACACTGATCGGGGCAGAACCATTATGTGGCCTGAGAAACACGTATTTTCAGAGAAGCTTAGCAGAGAGGAGGAAGCAATGAGAACAACTAAATGGCAAATATTCCCAGGCATTGGAAAGGCTACAGAGCCCTCAGCAACTTCCACCGAGAAAAATCCAAAGCACTAGTCAGCCTCAATAAGATGAGTCCTAACGTAATAAAGAAGTTTTTATCGCGGCATTGCAAACCCAGAAAACACCTTAGGAAGCTAGGCTTAGAGGAGAACAGCACATATAGATTCTCCGTGGAGAAACCGGAAACACCCATCCACATTCCGGAGGACTCAGTTGCTCAATAAAGATTGAAGAACCTGTGAATGTATTAGCCGATGTAACAACCAGTAGTTGTTAGTATATTGTTGGTTTTTATATGTTGATTATGAAATAACCTGAACATTCAGCCGAAGAATGAAAAACTATGAACTCCCCTCGTTATATGATTTCAATTAAACCGATCAAACAGACTTATAGCTCGCTATTATATTCAGAAGCAAGCCTAAATGTAGGCAACCAGTAATGAAACTCCTTATTTGGGCAGCGAGAATATGGCAGCTCCCGACTGACGAAAGGGTCCTACAATGTAGCACAATGTTGAAAAATTTGTTTTCATCTAGCGCCAAAGACTCCTTTGTAATGTCCAAACGATCCTCACAGCCATAGAACCACTGAGGATGACACTCTCATAGCGTAGGTGAGATCTTCTGAACTAATGAAAGCTCTCAAAAAGAGCGCTGGTTGGCTTGGGAGCTTGGAAATAACAACTCTGACAAGAAGTTCTCGGGTCACCTCTGAAGAGAGCGGAGCGTTTGTTTTTTCTGGAGACTTAAAAAATTTGGAGTTCCACAGCGCGGTATGAAGGGAATATTTTAAGATTCCTCGCGGCAGATTCACGGGAATCGGAATCGGGAATCGGGAGGCGTATAAACGCGAGATTTGTACCGGAAGATTGAATTTTATTCACGGTTTTCGCGCTTTAAAATATTAACGCGGATTGAAAAGTATTCTCCGTGTGAGAATAGATTTTTGTTTGAGTATAGACGCGACTAGCTAGCCAAAGTTGAGAGAAGAACCGGGTTCCGAAAATCGAGAAGATTCTGATAGAAAATCATAGGAAGTCGATTCGCATAAAACAAGTGGAACAATTTTTTTTTGGATTACGGGAAGAACCTACAAGATCTTCAAGAACTCACAGCAAATAGTAAGTGCATTTAGGGTTTTGGGTACTAACCTAATTTACTATTTGGGTGGATGAATAAAGCATTGAAATGCTTTCATTACAATTTATCGTTCAAATTTTCGTAATGCGAAATTGGGTTACCGCGCTAGGCGAGGAGTTCTACCCTCAAATCAGAGCGTAGAGCAAAAGGGCAAGTTCTAAGTTTCCCCTGTCTGAAAAGCAAAAGTTTCCTTAGGTAGGACTATATAAGTATGACCTATTTTGTCGAATTCAGATACGTCTGAATTTTATTAACCGACGAAATCAAAAAGGAGGAGGTTCTCTAGTCCAAGCGTATATTTTTTTTGGTTATATATGACCACGCATAATTTTTCACAGAGTCGTCCGATTTCGATTTTTTTTTTTTCATTGGATAGGGTGCACTTCGAAATTGGTCCCATTTGAAATTGGGTAGCAAAATGGAGGATATTGTCGTTACCCTCTGAATTTTGGTCCGTTAACCGATTCTATCAGGCATAACTTTGTACTGGGTTATCCGATTCAGATTTTTTTTTTTTGGGTGGTCATATTTGAGTTATCTACCCCTAAGGGAAGAAAAATGGAGGATGATTGATTTCCCACGTGTGAACCGATTCTCTTGAAACTTGGCACACATATGTCGTTCTGATAACACCACAACATAATGGACACCTCAACAGTTAATTGAGTTAGTAGTAATTAGTAGATTTTTGCCACAAAAAATTAAGAAATAAAAACTTTTTAACAAAAAATTAAACCGACGAAAAAATAAACTGAAGAGCAAAAAATAACCCTTCTTAGTCCTAATAACTAAGCTCCTAAACTGATGTAGGTAACTAATTTTGAGTCGGCGCCAATCAAACAATCCACGAAGATAATTGAATTTCTTTAAAAAAAATATCAAAACGCCACTGCACCCCGCTGCCATCATTTCACGCTTTACCTAATTCATTTGCTAGTTTGTTTGGTGCCGACTCAAAATTAGTTACTTACATTAGTTTAGGAGCTCAGTTATTGAGACTAAGAAGAGTTATTTTTTGCTTTTCAGTTTCATTTTTTGTTAAACAGTTTTTTTTTTGTTATTGTCAACACCTTATGTGAATCACTTTATTTACCATTTTCTTTTTATGAATAAATTTGTTTTTAACTTTCAATATTGTCATTATTTGCCAGTCAGAACGGCGTAACAAATTTGCTAACCTTGAGGGAGAATCTCAGACCCTTCACTAACCAAACCTTGAGGAAGAAAATCACAAATCAGACTAGACATTGCTTCTAGCCGAGTTAACTACCGATTGGATAATCAGGTGATGAAATCCAATGCCAATTGTAAATATGAGGTTGGTGACAGCGTGCTCCCAATCGCAAAAGTGGTAGCTGCCAAATATATTTTTCTCTGTCCACTCGTTGGGTAGAGTGGAATATCTGTTTTTCTAACAACTTTGAGGAAAAAGAGACAATAGTCAATTCCTCTTTATACAACTGGTGACGACGGCGGGGTAGTTTTTTTAGAATTACTTTTTCTTTTGAAAAAATTAAAACAAACTAAGAAGACCAATTCCTCTTTTTACACCGAAAGTGATAAAAATGCAATACTGGGATTACCTCAAAATCTTAGAGATTTGGGCCTTGTTACTAAGGTAGAAGGAGGATGGACACAATGCATCTAGCACCACCCATCTGCAGGTGTTCAAGCAGCTGAATGTGCCGCGATTAATCTCCACTTGATGGTATTTTTGAAGACGTTGACCTGACGTATTTCTTCTTCCAAGTTAAAAAAAGGTAAAATTACAAAGTTTCACGTGAATATGTGTATCTTCTACAAAAATACAGATATTGGGTTGAATAAAAAAACATAATAATTAGAATGATAATACAGTCTAAGTGATCCTGACAGAGCTTCTTAAGTACTCCATAGAGGGTTTTGAGATCAAGCGGCCCAAACATTGTTTTGGTTCTCCCCGTATAAGATGTAGCGATATTTATTTCGACATGAGAAACTATGCGATAATCTTGATTGAATTCAATATCGGTGAAGAATAAGACAAGTTCGTGACCTCAAACTTTGATGAAATTTTGAGTGTGCCTGTCACACAGTATTTTTCATCTGCCAAACCAAATTCTAAAACAAAATTTGACTTATGAACACTTTCAAATATAGGTGTTATTTTTCCTACTTCCATTTCCAAACAATAATTCAAAACACTTTTTCCTATTTAGGATAATCGTCACCCTTAAATAAGTAACAAAATCTCACATCCAAAAATATGTGTGGAGGATACGCATCAATAAGAACTAGACAAAAAATATAAACGAAGGAAATGATTCTTTGGATGGGTTCTGGGTCAAAGTACCAAGTTCAATCGATTCAACTGCGTGTTCAGCAGTAAACTAACAAAGTGGATTATTAGTAAACCCAAAATTAACGGAATTGTTTATTAATTATAATACAATCAAATAAATTTGTATGTGCAAGACACTACATATTAGAAACATCCATTATATGAATATTTTCGTAAATATCTACTCTGCGAGTAATAATCAGCTATTCACTATAATAAATTTATTAATATTACAGTTATCAGATATCCTACCTTCTGAACATAAATAAGTTCAATCTATCCTGAAAATTTAACGACTAGTCTCAGCTCTTAATGTTAATGGATAATTATAACAATAATCCATTTAAACAAATGTACCAGCGATAGTTCTTTCATTATTGTATCCGATGGAAAACCATATTATTATAATAATAATAATATATTTACCAATAAAATGATATAAAATAGATATAAATAATAAAATGATATAAAATAGAGACAATATCAGTACAGCAGGTAAATACAGGTAACCCACAAAGGGATGAATCCCTGTGCGTGGGTATATAGATATCTTAACATACACATATATTACACATCCATAAGTATATACACCTATATACAAATATATACTTACATTCATTCACACATACGTTATACATATATAAAACAAATTTTAAAAAGAATTTGAACATAACATATAGGTATAAGCGGGCCGAGGCAGCATATATCACATCAATATCAATTATCAGAAGGATCAAATGTTATTATATTTATTTTTTTCATTGGTGAATTCATAAGTATTTTTCCTATCGATTAAGCTGTGAATTTCTTTTCTAGGGACAGACTGAAGCCAAACAGTAATTTATTTTTTTTAATAGACCGTACGCATTAATTCGTGTCAGTTCGGTAGGAATTTTAGCATACAGAATGGGACCAAGGTAATTATAGCAACTTTGGGTTAGGGTTTTTTCAACTTTTGGTATAGCCGTTGTTTTGACTTTGTGTCTTGTATTATAACCATGTTTTATTTGCCTGAATGTATTTCTAAGCCTATAATGGTTTAGTATTATGCGCTGATAAAATAATTGTCTTGCATCAAACGCTCTAGTTTCCTTATATAGTTCCTCAGTTGAGTATGTGAAATTTTTGAAGAACATAATCTTCAGAATCGACTTTTGCGATATCTTTAGTTTTTTCAGGTGATTGTTGGTCACCCCTCCCCATGCTAAAATACCATAATTGATATGGGGTTTCACTAGAGAATTATAAAGGATTTCGAGATGAGTCTGGTTGAAAATCCTCCTCAAAAACTTGAACAGAAATATTAAGCTTCTTACTTTTTTGACTATATACTCGATATGATGGTTCCATTTCAGGTTATTATCCATTATAATTCCTAGGTATTTGATCTTGTTTGCAGAATTTATTTTCGTTATCGTATTCAGAACAGACATTTGTAAAGTGTTGTAAGTGGGTAAATTACTGGAGTGATGAGAAAACGGCATAAAAAATTTCTTATCTGCATTAACTGTGAGAGTTTTACTATTGAACCATTTAAGAATGGTCGGAAAGTCTTTTTGAACATTTTCTCTCAGTTCAAGCCACGTCTTAGCTTGATACATAACCACCGTATCGTCGGCAGAGCTGACTATATCTCCAGATACATCGAGTTTGAAGAGATCATTATATATTGAAACTTTGTGTACATTTCCAATTGAAATGTTGATTAAGTAAGTTTTTTGTTCAATAACTAACTAACTTTATGTGAAGAAAATCAATGTTTATGTTTTGCGTATACCGAAAATAGATTCATAAATACTCACAAAAATGTTGCAGCGGACAGTGGAAATGCATTTTGCCTGGGATTTGGTTTCCTACTTTTTTTGAGACCAGCGTCCATAACAGAATCGAATCAATGTGTGAATCTCCTTGCTTGCAGCAAGACTACCTGAAAGAAAATACTTATTAGAATTGATACAAACAGAATTTCCGAAAAATATTAAAGGAAGCATGGATCGTTAACTACTTAACCGGCACCCCTAAGGGTCAAGTAATGTTATTATGCTGAAAAAAATATGAGATATTGGCGGAAATATCCGTTTTGAGGTCCCCCGAGGCCATTTCCAGAATGAAGTCTGTCTATCTGTCTGTCTGTCTATCTGTAATTTTCCACGATCACTGCTGAACCGTTTGACCAATCGAACTGAAATTTGGTAAGGAGATACAGTTCCTACTCCGAATGCTACCATTTTTGGCTGTCATCTGTCAAAAGGAAGTGTCACTATTGAGAAATGACAGAAACTATATCGCACGGAACTTGACTTGCAATATGTCATTTGGAAGCCCTTGAAAAACTGTATCCAGAACAGTCAAAATTATTTCATCAACTCAAAACTGAAAAAATGTCAAAGTTCAAAACTTTGCCATTCAATTATTCAAAATATATCCAATGGATTAGAACTAAATTCGGCAGTTAACAACACAACAAAAAAAACAAATTAAGTCCGCACTTGAAGAACAGTTGTTTCACTAAATATAGTTCAATAAAGTTTTGTTTTTTGCATGAACGTGGTATAGAATCAGTGAAGTGCTACCAGTCTCGAGATTGGTCTTCAGAGTTAGTACTCTGGTTAGTAAAAAATATCTTTGTGATTCTCTGGCACAAATCTCCTCTCTGCATTTTCGAATCGGATTCAGCCACTGCTTGGCGATCAAAAAGTTAATTTCATAAGCTATATTTTTTCTGAGTAATTAATTAATTGAAAAGGCCAGTGGTAATATAGGACAACAAAAGGCAAGGAAAATTGATAAACATGACACTATCCCGGAAATTGAATGTAATATTGCAAATTCTTTTTTCTAAGCCCAGTATCAAGAATTGAAATTATTAAAATAATATCTACTTTGAAAAACAATAGCTCTTCAGGTCCTGACAATATAACGGCGCAATTTATAAAAAAACACAATTTACTTCTATGGAGTCCTCTTTGTCATATTATTAATTTATGCTTCATAAGGGGTAATATACCAGCTGCTTTCAAAGAATCTATAACCACCCCAGTTTTCAAAACTGGTGACAGAAAACTTACAACGAATTACAGACCAATAACCATTATTGATAATTCTGCTAAGGTTTCGAAAAGTGTTTCGGAGAGAAATAATATCTCATTTGAAGGCCAATTTGGTTTCAGAGAACAGATGTCAACTGGAAATGCAATATTCCAACTGATCAACAGTGTATGGAAAAACTTTAATGACAAAAAAAAGGGCTTGACGGTTTTCTTAGATTTGGCTAAAGCCTTTGATACTGGTCAAACTATAGGAGTTAGAGGTATTACACTAGTTCTATTCAAAAACTAGATATCTGACAGACATCAAAAGGTTAAAATAAATAGTCTTCACAGCGATCTACTACATATCACCATGGGCGTCCCACAGGGTACAGTATTAGGTCCAATCTTATTTTTGATTTATATCAACAGTCTTTATAAACTTTTGAACATCAATTGCAGGATAATATCTTACGCGGACGACACTGCTCTTTTATTTGAAGGAAATTCCTGGGATGAAGTCTATAACAAAGCTGAAACAGGGCTCAAATATGTTACTTCATGGTTGAATATGAGCCTTCTGAGTCTGAATCTAGAAAAAACGAAATTTATTGCATTTACCACAACAAAAAAAGATCAGTCCTTGAATAACATACTCACTATTCATAAACACCTCTGCCGATCGCCAACGCAGTGTTCATGTCCAAAAATTGAAAAAGTTGACAACATAAAGTATTTGGGTATTTATGTGGACCAACACCTGCGATGGGAAGAACACGCAGATAATACAGTTAAAAGACTTAATAAGTTAGTCTATAAATTCTATCAACTTTGAAATCTTAATAATAAAAAACTCCTACTTATGATTTACAACTCACTTGCTAAATCCATATTGAGATATTGCATCATTATATGGGGTGGTCTAAGTAAAACATTATTACACGTTCTTGAAGTTATGCAAAATACTATATTAAAAATATTTTTTAAGAAAAATAGAAGATACTCAACTGAAGACCTTTACAAAGAATCTGGCTTATTTGGAGTAAGAAAACTATATACCTACCAATGCCTACTATGGATGCAAAACAATCCCATCTCTCATATAAGCCACATATACAACACACGTGCTAAATCTGAACAGAAAACAAATGCTCCTCTCTGTAGACTAACCCACACGCAGAGATTTATATCATACATTGGGCCAAAACTGTTAAACCTAGTCCCTATAGATATCAGAATCATCCCTGATAAATTCAAAATGAAATCTAAACTCAAAGAATTTGTAAACCTAAATTATAACAAACTAAAAACCGTGTATGAACTTGACTGAAAAGAAAAATAATAATAAAAAAATAAAAAAAAGAACACCGTACTCTCTCTCCCTCATCACAACAAATTTGATTTTCACATTGTATATAACTCTTTTTTCTTCTCAATTCTCATTCTTCAAAATATATGTATAAACTTTACAACTTTACAAGCTTTGCTTAGGTAGATCAGCCTGGACCATAATCTGTAATTCATAATTTTTCTTTCTAGTTTTAGTTATACATTTCTTTCTAGTTTTAGTTATGAATTGATATTGTAGATGAAACTTATACTAACCTGAATGAATTTGCTTTACTACTTTACTTTACATGAACGTATCAACTTGTACAGCGAAATTAAATATACCTAATTGCAATGTTCAGGCATAAACTAACCATTTTAAAATAACAATAATCCAACGGGTCTTTGGAATAATCCTAACCGTTACTTATTAACGTAGATTCAATAATTATTTCAAAGGTTTTACCCAATATCAAAATTTCAAAGAACCGCTAATCGGTTCGTTGTCTACCACTTGGCGTCTCTAGGAAGAATGCACACGTTAACATTCACTATATTAACATGTATTTGCATTAATTAACTATTAGAGCATAAGAACTGCGGTATAAAAATGCTTAGTTTTGAATTTTCAAAATTTCAAGCTTAGGTTTGCATAACATTACTAATTGATCAGTTCATGATCAGATTGCATTGTCAACAGAACCCGTTTGAGGGTTGTTTTTTAGTAACAAAAAAAATATCATGAGGAATTAAAATGTAAAATTCTGTGTCCACTTTCTGTATGTACTGAGTAATAGAAAATAAAGAACTCTCCTCAAAATGTAGAGTTGACCATCCCGGCCTTTTTTGTGGGTGTTTTTGGGATGTATGATATCCTCCATATATATTTTGATGTACGTATCCCTAACGATTTTCGAGCGCAAGCAAAGAAAAGGCAAATAGGCAAGATCACAAACTCACAAATTTGCTTCATAATGTGCTTGAAGTTGACAAATAGTGATAAAATATTATATATGCATAGTTTTTCCTGAAATATATCGTTTAATATTCGAATAAACGCTGCTCTAAAACCCTCAAATTCAATAAGATATTCAAACACACCGTTATTGCCGCTTCTTTTGACGTCATAAGTCCATTGATTTGGCATTTTCACGAGTTGTCAGTGTCACTATTTTGCGGAACTTCTGAGAAAATATTCTGTTTCATCCTATGAATACAACAGAACTTGTGTCAGCATGTGTTATATTGAAATGAAGACTTCGTATTTGATAGCTGTTCTTGATTTAGTTATTCTTGAATAGTATGTATGTATACCCAGTGCTATGTCATTATTTTGGCGGTCTGCTCATATTGTATAGAAATAATATGAATAACTCCCGGCAAACCTGTAATTCCTTGCAGTCCTTGGCGATCGGCGTATTTATACCAGTGTCATTATTTTGCGGAACTTCTGAGGAAATGTTATTGTGTTTCATCCTATGAATAAAACATTACCTGTATCAGCATGTGTTATATTGAAGCGAAGACTTCGTATTTGATAGCGGTTCTTGATTTAGTAATTCTTGAATAATATGTATGTATAACGACTGCTATATCATTATTTTTTCGGCTTGCATACATTGTAAAGAAATATTATGAATAACGGTTGGCAACGCTGAAATTCTCAGCGATCGGCAATAGTTCTGAACTTGTTACGTCACATCCTGGCGCGGTTTCCGCAGTGTTCATACATAAACATTTCTTTAAGAAAGTTTTTTTGGAAAAATTACCTAAAAAAAAATTTGAAAAAAAAATTAACCACTTTTCTCATCGTTCTGGACATTGTGGTATTTTTTCCAGAAATTAGTCCGTGAATTGATATCAAAATATAAGTTTCTTGATGAACTTATAGTCTGTCCAGTAATTACTGAAAATTCTTTTTACATATAAACCAACTCCAAGTATATCTTTATTATATTTGTATAGAGTAGAATTCACCCCATATTGGGGATGCGCTTTCTCCTAATGGGGCTCACTGCTGTCGACCTTAGAAAACCAAAGTAAGAGGAATGACATGATTACATGTCCACAAATATCACTAACATATACATGTTTATCAAATTTCTTAAAAAAAAATCGACTTCATAATAATTATGAACGGACAATGTTTATTATTGGCTACTTCGACTTTCAGTTGAACATAATGAGTCAGCTAATCAAAGTGCTTAATTCTTTCTAATGAAAACGTTATCAAAGTATTCCAAAGATAACGTATCCAAGTGTACAACTAATATTTATTCAGTATGAAACAACCATTCACCATTATCAATTTTCAGCTACATATCCGTTCAGAAGGGACAATTGAAATGGAATTATGAATTCAGCTATAATGAACTTAATCACTTATTGAGTAATACAAAGAATGGTATAATAAATAAGGTGATTCATTTTTCTTATCCTCAGAATCACAAACTCCCAAACTTCTTCTATACTTCATGGAGTTCAAGTGGATCATAGACAACGATTTCGTGGGAATAACTGCTTTTCAACATGTAGCTTCTATATATTTAATATCAATCCCTTCTCTATTTTTCAGATCTCTGAAGCAGGAATAAACAATGAAGTTTATGTTTTTTTGGGGTTTTGGGTATCTTTGTGATTCTTGTATGTGATAACCTACTTTCAATTTGTCGACGTTTTGACCGTGACCACGGTTTCCTTCACATCAAGAAGAACTAGCTGGGCCATTATTTTTAAAGGGACTATCCTCTTCATAGTGTTATGAAACTTGATTTTTTGTTACGGTACTTTTTTTTTCTTTTTATTAAAAACTCGAGAGCAACTCGTTAAGGAGGCTGGCTGATGTGGATATGAGGTCACGGACGAGAACGTCGACAAATTAAATGTAGGTTATCTCCTAAAAGAAGACTTGTTAGTCACAAAAAGAACCAAAACCCCAATATATATAAATATATATATATATATATATATATATATATATATATATATATATATATATATGATGAACGAGACGCAGTTTAGCCCGGAGTAACCTTGTTAGTCCCGATATCGGGCTCAACAAAGTATCACCCTGTATCTCTTCACTGGGTGATCAGAATTGAATGCAGATCATTTCCCCACGTTTTAGTTCGGGACACACAATATACCATTTCCATAACCAACATACGCGATATAGTTCTTTGGTTTGAACTGTAGGGGGCGCTTTCCGTATATAGGGATATACACCTCAGAATTATATACTTCTTTGTAGAGCCCACAAACTTTTGTAGCGTTGTGTAGCCCTAAGTTTGGCAACATCGCAATGGCTGCCTTCATTAATGTAATATATATGAATTGCTGGATCCGTGATCTGTCCTAGCGCAAGGAGTAGTTTATAATTCAATATAAAAAATATTTATCGTTCATTTTTCAGATTAGGGAATTTGAGTTTGAGATAGTTACAATATTTGAAGATATATTTACCAATTTTTTTTCTAAGGGGAATTTTGTGCGATCAATCCATCTACATAAAGGATGGTTGGAAAAAAGTACAAAATAACCAATATTGGCTTAAAAGCCTTATTCTTCAGTTTTCATCGTAGATTTAATTTTTTTGCATCAAACGATAAAAATACATTTACACTGATGTAGACCATATAGGGGAGACGGTCTACCAAGAATATTAGGCAAATATAATTTCCAACTGAGGAGCGATATAATGATTTCAACCATCCTGAAGATTGGATATCGAAAATCTCAACAATTTTTTGAGGCAAAGGAACTTTTTTATTGACTTTCTTGAAATTCAATTTTGCGGTTTTTTGAAAGTGAAATGTATAGAACTTTTCATATTTTTTTGTTATTAAGTCCACTTACATTAATTGATAAAAAAGAGGGAAGTAAAGAACAGTTCACCTATACAAAATAGGTTGAACCACCTGAAATCATCACATTAAATTCAAGCCCAGATTAGTCTGTTGAGGAAAGAGATTCTGCATTGTACACAGGGATTACTCTCATTAGTTCTAAATTGCGGAAAAATATATACACATAAAATTCTGGTTCATTAATTGATTATTTCTTCAATCTTAGAAAGCTGCAACATCGACAATAGTGAAGTAATAACTCGACAATATGTATCTTTTTGTTGGTAATTCAAAGATCTGGTTGAATGTTCAGTGGTACCATATGGGTACCATTGAAAGGATTATTTGTTCTCTACAAAATCTGATTTTGTAATGCTTGATTAAGATTATCCCCTGTTTTATTTGGATAATAAAAAATATTACTATCGGGGGGTGCTTAGAGATTGATTGTGAATAAATGACAAAGAATTGAAATACAAGTAGTATATATTTCGTCCGATTGAATTAAAATATGCAGAAATATATGATGGAAAAAATATATCGGGAAAGCTAGTTTCAGGAATAATTAGAGATAACAAAATTGAGCTTCTCAGGAAAGTAGGCAATTGTTTTTTTTGTGCATGTTTTTCGACCATAGATATCTTGTGATGTGGGGAACGAATCAGAACCAAACAACTATTTGCTGATGAGTACTTTATATTTTTTGGGGTATTTCAATCACATGGAACCATTAATTCACTTGGCATAAAAACTAAAAAATCTATATTTTCACAATTATTATTTCCATGGAAAACTGTCTAGAACAATCAACGGCAAATTTTATGTGAGCAGCAGTTCGTAGAGTAATATTTTTTTCTTTTATCGGAAAGTTTTTATTATCTTTTGAGTATTGATATTAATGAAATATTGAACAGAAATTTATTATCCACTTTTTTCCTATTTTACTCCCAAATTAATATTTATAACTCCGAAATTTCAGAACTATCAATCTCATGAATATATGAGATATAGAATTTGTTGTTCCTCCTCTTCCCGCTAAGGAAGCGATCGACTATACAAAAAGCCTGAACAAAACAATGCAATGAGAGATTGGTCATCTTATTTTTACTCCATATTTGACCCTGAATGGAAGTAACATTATGTTCTCATGAAGTTCTGATCGGTGCTATTTCATGAATTATTCATAAAAATAATGTATATTATGCCGAATAGGATTCAATCATTCAGAAATACTTCCCGAAAATTCGGACCTGAAACAGTAATAGGTGTTTCTTTGTAGAGGAGAAAAACACACGGAGTTGAATATTATACATATATATATATATATATATATATATATATATATATATTTATATATATTTATATATATTTATATATATTTATATATATATTCATATATTATATATATATATATATATATATACACTTCCAACTTACTACTTATATCAATATGATTTTCGAATGACTAAATTTCAGAAATTGTTAAATTACAAACATTTCTCGTAGAAGATTTTGTTCCGAACAGATTTTGTCAATATGTTTTTTATTGCAATTCGATAATTTCGTGTGAAAATGTTGGACTTAGGGGCCAGAAGTAAATTCTCCAAACACTTAATATTCAAAAAATAATTTCATTTTAGCATCAACACATTTCAGCAAGATGTTTTCTGTTAGAATTCGATCATTTCGACTCTCAAATTTCAAAAATTCATCAACATCAACAGATTTTGTCAAAATTTTCTGTATTGCAACTCGATTCTTCCGTGTGAAAATGATTGATTTTGCTTGTGGACTAGAGGAAGAATTCCCAATTCTTGAACAAATTTTGATAAAAAGATTATTTCATTTTAATTCAACTGTTTTCTGTAGACATCATTGAATTCTCTCAGTGACCAGACATAACATAAGAATTTGATGTTTGCATACTCTGAATGGCACGCACTGTCATTTATATTTACAACTTACAACGTTAACAATATCTGTGTATTTCTTAGGAGATGGAATCTCACTCTATCCTGACAGTATGTAACCTATTTATTCACAACTTTTTGTTTTTAGAATTTTACAAATTTGCAGATAAGCTCTGATGATGGCAAATAGCCGAAAGCGCTCAGTTCCGCATTAAAGATTTTTTATACATAAATACATTCCTTCTGAACCTCCCTTCAATTTTCCTATGACTAATTGAATTTTGAAAACTGAGAATTAACCTACTCGGGGATTATTTCAGTTTACAAGAATGCCTTTTGGGCTCCACAATGTGCCTCCTACATGGCAGCGTTACATAGACAGGGTCGTCGGTATCGATCTACTAAAATACGTCTTTGTCTTGACGTTTTAAGAGAAGTGACGGGGCATATACAAGGGGCAGGGTTAACCTTGTACCGAAGTAAATGCCTACCCCTGGTGCTCGAGGGAAGTCAAATATTTCCGCGCGAAATGATCGAATTGCAATTCGAAACATCTTGCTAAAATTCGTTCATGCTAGAATGATGTCTTCTGTGATAAATTGATCTTTGAAAATTATAGGTTCGAAATTCTACCCCTAGTCCCCAAGGGAAGTCAATCATTTTCACAAGAAACATCTTTCCAGAATATATCGATGCTAGAATAAAATCTATGAAAAATAATTTTTGAATTTATTGTCCAATTTGAGATTGGGAATTTGATGAGACACGTCCCACAGGGCTCAATATCAGGGCCTATACTTTTCATTTTGTACGTAAATCATTCAGATCATGGTATTGGCAAAGCGCATTATACTGCATACGCAGTTGACTTCTCATTAACCATTTCCGATGCAGATACAAACATCTTAGAAGCAAAATGTAATGAAACCCAAATTATAAGGATTCACAATCGTCAAAAAATTGTAAGAAATCTACAGATTTTCACCGAAAAAATATTTCTTATTAATTCTCACGACCCCGCAAAAAAATTGGGATATATCTATTTTTCCAACCTCCTAACTGTTTTGGATATGCATCAGCTCCTTAATTTGTAGTATGCTCAAATTGAATCCCGGCTAAAATATGTAATTTGTGTTTGGGGCAATTTGACATATGCACCTAAATTTTCACTTGTAATACCACTAGAGGTTAAATTATTTCCGGAAATTTTTTCGAGCTCATGAATATTTTGAAAATTATCCCGAGTCGAAGAAAATTAGATTGGTCAAAAATTACTGAAGTGGAATTTTCACTATTATATTGGTGTATTTTCGGAATTCCGCGGATGGGTTCATGAAAAAATATTCTTAAAACTTTCAATATACTGACAGTTCCTAGTCAATATATATTTGAAATATGTTTATACGTTTTCCAGAACAAACCAGTATTTCTCCTCAATATGGATATTCACGAACATAATACATCAAGTGACATTCGAATAAAAAAGACGAGGAACGAAGCTGAATATTTCTTCATATCCTCCTAATATATTTTGCCCAAAAATTTTCAGCAATCTTCTGAAGGAAATGAAATCTTGTGGCTCCCTTTCACTTTTCCAAAGAAGACTTGAATTGTTTTTAGCTGAAAAATGTTTTTATAATATAAATGATTTTTTATTTATTAATAATGTGAAACAACACCGGTACTTGTATTGTATTTTCAATTTTTATAAACATTTTATTGCACGTTTTTCATTTTTATCTAAAGTTGTTTCGTAATATCCTAAATTTATATTTTTATCATTAATGTAAATGTCACAAGCAGAGTAAATTGACTGACTTATTGAATCATTTTCACACGAAATGATTGATTAACAATACAAAACTTCTTGCCAAAATATGTTCGTGCTAGAACCAAGTCTTCTAACATCAATTCAATTCATAAATTTAAGGGTTGGAAATTCTACCCTTGGTCCCCAAGGGAAGTCAATAATTTTCACACGAAATGATCGAATTACAATTTGAAACATCTTGCCAAAATATGTTTATGGTAGAACAACGCCTAAAATGTATCAATGCCAACACCATGAATGTGCTGGTGTCATTCGAAAAGCATATTAATATATGTGGTAAATTTTTTATATTTGGGGGAAAAATCCCACTTCCACCAAGGCAACTATAAGTGGAAATATTAAGGTCAATATTTCGTATCATAGATAAAATATAAAAAACAACAAATCGGGTGGTACGCCACTGTTTCCAATGTTTCTGTATTTCCGGAGATTTAGTACGCTATCTTTGGCCGCTTTACACACATCGGTTCTATACACAACTATAAAGTGAGGAGTAAGGCACGAAGAGAACAGTTTAGTTCGAATCAACGAGTAATCACTTGAAGGCACTATGATTTTGCCGAAACGTCAACTGTTTGGCATTTTCAACCAAATTAAATGTTTCAGTCACTGAAAATGCCGTCTATCAGCTTAGATTTTTCAAATTATTTACAATTTAGATTTTTGTAAAAAACGGTCCGTTATGCAGCAGTTCCGTCCTATGCACGAAAAAAATACTGGTTTCTCAATAAAAATTTCGGAAGTAAGTA
The DNA here is from genome assembly GCA_018342105.1 of Gonioctena quinquepunctata. Lineage (NCBI taxonomy): Eukaryota > Metazoa > Arthropoda > Insecta > Coleoptera > Chrysomelidae > Gonioctena > Gonioctena quinquepunctata. Next base: position 157,201 of record JAFIRS010001712.1, read on the forward strand.
GTATTAGGTTTTTTTCATATAAAGATTCATAGTCCTCTCCTAAATTTTGTTATGATACTAAAGTCGTTGAACTAGTCACTTCCCACTCTCTCAAGCTTCAAAGGCCCCAATTATAAATTTGCTTATTTCGTTAATACACTCGATTTCTTTATCACTTGATTGAAAATTTCGTCTTGTACTTCCACGAGAAATTTGAAAAAGTGTACTTCACCATTCGAAAGTTACAAGAGTGTCTCTAAGTTCTAGACCATCCCTTATAAAATACTATCATTCATTGTTTTCGTTGTCTTTTAAATGTATAGTAAATAAGATTATGTTATATTCAATATTTCACTCGTTTTCGTTTTCAGCACATTGTATTATCGAATCCATAATCAATACTTTTATTACCACATATAAAACTCACCTGATAAATAAGGCTTTTGTTCGCTCGTTTCCGTAAACACTGTGAAAATGCTGTTCTAACCACAATTCTCTTTCATTATATTGAAACAGCCGGGAAAAAATCAATACGTCAGGTAAACGCCGAGTCTTGTTTGCACAAAGATTAACTCTTTTGTGCTTGTTGAAAATAATGATAATGAAACTGTATTATATTTTTCTGTTTCGTAAACAATTTGGGGTCAATTTCACATACATGATAAATAACAATTGATATACAGGACGGTCTTGAGATTGTTTGCTACGCCAACATTTTACTTTGCCAGTGGGAGAAGAGCTACTGCAAGAAAACCCCCATCCCATCGAGAGAAGAAGTAGTTTGATTAACAAGTTAAAAACGGGTTAATTCTTGTTCCCGGTCCTAAAGATATGTGCGATAGCTCATTCGATTCTGAAAATATATCTCGAGCATTTATTAGCATATAAAAAATTGCAATTGTTATTAACAAAATAACAAGAAAAAAAACAGTTTTTCGTTAAAAGCTCAAAAACTATTTATATTTAAGACATTTTGAAGAAAGATCCTTAAAGAGGAGAAAATTTCCAATAAAAAAGTTATGACTCCCGGAATTCTATCTCCATTATTTATAATTTTTATTCGACGCCGAAAATAGGTCTCCGAGCGGGCGTTACGGCATGAGCGCAACACCGCTGGAGACAGTATATATTATTATACTATAAAAAAAAAAATTGTGTCATATACTGTCTCCAGCGGTGTTGCGCCCATGCCATAACGGCTGCGCGGAGACCTATTTTCGGCATTGAATAAAAATTATAAATAATGGAGAGTCGTAACTTTTTCATTGGAAATTTACTCCTATTTAAGGATCTTTTTTCAAAGTGTCTTAAATATTAGTAGTTTTTGAGTTTTTAACGAAAAACTGAATATCTTTTTTTTTTCATGTTATTTTGTTAATAACAATTGCAATTTTTTATGTGCTAATTAATGTTCGAGATATATTTTTCTAGACGTCATTCCGAATCGAATGAGCTGTCGCACAAATTTTTAGGACAGGGAATAAGAATTAACCCGTTTTTTAACTTGTTAATCAGACTAAAGTACGTCCCCAAAACGTACTGCAAACGTCCAACTAGGATCTACGGTACGTACTGGGTATGTCCGGACTGGGTACACTCGACGTCCTATAGATGTTTTGAGGACGTGTAGATTGCCAGACAAATTTTATTTCCCAGGATACTACATCACTTCATTATCGATTCATTAGAATATATATTTCGGTTGAAAGTTTTGCTCATAGAGCATACGAGAAAGAAAGGTTATTTTTTTATACATTAAACATAAATATTATTTTAGAGTATCAGTTTTTCACTTGAACCTATAAATTATTGAAGTGAATCATCAAAAATTCATTATGAGAATAGTATACTTTAGTTTGTAGAATTTTTCAATAGTTTTTTGAATTTGTTTTATGAAGTTATATTTTCGAAAGAGTTAGGTAGTTTATTAAGTATTTTTATTCCCACGTATAATGGTTCTTTTCGAATCACTTAGTAATTGAATGATTGTATCATGAACAGAAATGGCTAATTAGGATAATATACAATAAGGACAGATGTTATTCAAGCAATGATCTGTTCAACGGAAGTGGATTCCTTGATTTGAGACAGTTGTACTGTCAAAAAATGATAACAAACATTTATAGAAAAAAAGTAAAAATTTCCACAATCGGACACTCCTATGAAACAAGAAACAGATCCAATATTATTGTACCGAAATGCGATAAGAATGTCCGACAGCGTAGCTTCGATTTTCTAGGTCCCAAAATCTTCAATATCATACCAAATAATATAAAAATAGAAACCAATTACTTAACTTTCAGAAAAATGATCACAAAATGGTTACAAAATGCACCAAGATCAATAATTCATGACATAGTAAATAACAGGATGAATTGATTTGAAGGAATGGAATGTCTGAACAAATTATTTCGCATGTCCCATGAATTAGACTTAGTATTATAACATGTGTTTTTTATAATTATGTACCGTCATATGTATATTAATTCTATTATGTAACACAACCCGATTCAGACGATGATCCCCATTATGACCTAACTCCCTGAACCTGAGATAATTTCCAGATTTTGACATAATTCACCTTATCATGAGTATCAAACAAATTATAATGCAATTTCAAGCCACATACAAGCTGTATTTGCAATACAGCTTCTGTGGTTTTTCCATGTTTATTCTAAACCATATCATATTTCTGTAACTGAATTTACTGAATAAACATTATTATTATCAAGAAATGATCTTTGTTAGAAGTGTTGTAATTGTGAGGTTTCGTTTTCTTTTGAATGCAGCTATTGTGACTTTCAATATATACATGTTAACCAGTGTAAATATTTTCAAATTAAGAAATTATTATTCACATGATTGTGTCCCAAGAGAGCACGAATAGCTCTTTTTACAAGCTTTTATTTAGTTCCACTTAATGTTAGTTCGTTCGTTCGTTCATTAGGGTCAAATCTTGCAAGTGAATTTTGACCGATTTCTAGTCGTCCGATCAATTTAAAATTCCGTTGACAATGCATTATGGAATTTTTTGGAGAAAAAATGACGGACGAGATTTGTAGTTATGGTCCGATTTGATTCAAAATTGGAATGTGGGGGTTTTCGGGGTCGAATATTATGAAACTTTTGTCAAAATTTATAAATTCGAAATGGCGGCATCATGATTGAGGACGAGTTTTGAGATTATGGTCCAATTCGATTCAAAATTGGTATGCAGGGGTTTTAGGGGTCGGAGATTATGAATTTTTTGTCGAAATCCATAAATTCAAGATGGCGGCCCCAAGATGGATGACGAGTTTTGTGATTATGGTCCGATTCGATTCAAAATTGATGTGTGGGAGTTTTTGGGGTCGGAGATCATGATTTCTTTCAGCTCAAAACCTTCAGGGAAGAAATCTTGTGAAAACGACGCTCTATTAGAAATTAACAGATTACGGCGAACTAACTAAAGAGCAAAAAATAAAATAACTAATACAAAACCTTTTAAAAGACAAGCTTTTATTTAAGCCGTGTAAATTATTTGGTTTCAAAAAGCTTGTCGCGCGAATTGTAATAAAATTAATACTTCGAAAAGTTGTTACTTACCAACCAATCATTGTCCAATGAAATTAATTGGTACCTTCCTACTTTTATGAACACTTCGCGCGACAAGGCTTTTGAAACCAAACAAATTCAACAAAAAATAATTATATCATTGTCAGCGATGACTTTAACTTATTTTATACGTTTTAGTACACGGCTTAGATGAAAGCTTATCTTTAAAAAGGTATTTTATTTGTAAAATAAGTGTGGAGGTGCTGTAGACTGAATTCCCCCAAGATTTGATAACGTAAGATAGTGTGCTCTGGAAATAACTGTAATGTACAGTCTTTGCTAGATTGAAACTCACTTCGTTTTTAATAGTTTTATTGCATATATGGCAGTGGATAGCTTTTTTCATTGCTGCTATACAGAGTGTTATGTTAGTACGTGGCCAAACTCGAAGGGGTGATTCTTTGAGTAATTCTAAGACGAAAAGTTTATATAACCGGTAATGCTTTGTTTTCAAGATACAATGTGTCAACATTTTTAAAAGAAATAGTTTTTTCCTAAATATCTTAATAATCCTTTAGCCTATTTTGTTGAAATTTGGCAGTGTTATTTGGAGTAGTGAGGGGCTAACTTAGCCCTAACTATATTGAAATCATCATGTCCAGTGGCGTCCCGGAAGGCATCTTAACCGATATTTTGGCCAAAAAAATGTGCACCACTAATTTTTTGCAATTTTTGTATTTTTTTTTCGCATTAAGCAACTGAAACTACAATTTTTTTTATTTTTTGCATTTTTTTCGTATCTTGTTTTGTTTTTGAGAAAACCATAAAAATCACTTTATTGCATGTCCCTGGGAAAACATAATCAAAAATTTGAACTACCAAACCATCAAAAACTGGGGTGTACTTGTTATTTTTTTCCATATCAATGATTTTTAGGTTGACTGTATTCGATGAAACAAAGAACGTTAATTATTACTGCAGTGTTTTGAAAGTAAAGTTAGAGTGCCATGGAAGGAAAAACAATTGATCAAACAAATTTGACTTTGACATAACTTGGAATAGTGCATACGTAATTATGTGATAGTAATTATTTGAAGTATATTTGAGAGTTTTAGGCTATCAAATTCGTTACTGATATTAGAAAATGGTTCGCTTTACAAACTCAGAATTGGCCGATTTTATCAAGAAAGATTTTCTCATCGCATTGTACCAAATAGACAAAAACATTTGTAAGAATATACGAAAGGCTGTGCGAATCAGGCACATTCCAAAGGTCGGCTGCTCTTATTGGGAGACCTGCAACGGTAAGAACACTGGAGTTGGAGGAAGCAGTTTTACGTGAAGTTGAGCGTAGCCCCGATACAAGTACACGCAAAATTGTACAACAATTAAACATTTCTCACTTTACTGTATGGAAGATGTTAAGGGACTATCAACTGTATCCTTACCACATACAGCGTGTACAAGCGTTATTAGCTGCGGATATTCCCAAGCGAGTTTTTTATTCTACTTAGCTTTTGCAACAACAGGCAGCATCTCCGTCATTTCTATCCCATATATTGTTTACCGATGAAGCGTGTTTTTCCCGAAATTCAATTATGAACTTTCATAACAATCATATCTGGGCTGAAGAAAATCCCCATGCGGTTATAGAACATCATCATCAACAACAGTTTTCCGTGAATGTTTGGGTTGGTATTGCGGGTGATTATCTCATTGGACCTCATTTTTTACCCCCAAGATTAAATGGTCAAGAGTATCGTATTTTTTTGGGTTGTTACCTGTACTACCACTGGCAGTAAGAGGAGCAATGTGGTTCATGCACGATGGGGCCCCACCTCACTTTAGCCTAGTAGCACGTAATTTCTGGATGCAACTTATGGAGAAAACTGGATCGGTCACGCAGGTCACCGTATTCAAATCCCTTCGATTTCTTCCTTTAGGGACATTTAAAGTCCCTCGTTTATAAAACTCCAGTCAACACTGAAGGAGAATTAATCCAACGGACAGGGGATTCATATGATCGGATAAGACATACGCCGGAAATATTTCAACGAGTTCGGCAATCGATATTGAGACGAGGTAACGCTTGCATTGAAGTTGAAGGAAGACATTTTGTGCAACTATTGTAAGTTTTGTGTTACTTATTGTTAAATGTTTTCTTACTGAAAAAAATTGCGTACCATTTGTTTAAGTGTGGTTTTAATAAAGGGTTCTTCTTGTTCCATGTTTTTTTTTTCAATTTCCGGCGTTACCACATAATAAAGTGATTTTTATTTTTTTTCTCAAAAACAAAGCAGGATACGAAAAAATGCTAGGAATAAAAAAGTTGTAGTTCAGTAGCTTAATGCGAAAACAATACAAAAATTGCAAAAAAATCAGTGGCGCACATTTTTTTTTGTCAAAAATATTGGTTAAGGTGTCTTCCGGGACGCCAATGGACATGATATTTTCAATCTAGTTAGAGCTAAATTAGCCCCTTACTACCCCAAATAACACTGCCAAATTTTTACAAAATCGGCTGAAGAATTATTAAGATATTTAGGAAAAAACTATTTCTTTTAAAAATCTTCACACCCTGTATCTTGAAAACGAAGCATTACCGGATCTATATTCATATGAACTTTACGTCTTAGAATTACTCAAAGAATCACTCCTTCAAGTTTGGCTACGTACTTACATAACACCCAGTATGCATCCTCCAGTTTAACTCATCAAGAATGTAACTTGAGAATTTGGTTTCTGCAGTTGGCTTCAATACTCCATATTCTGTGATAATTTCAGGTTGTTCGCAAGATTTGTTTGGGTGAAGAATCACAATAAATGTTTTATTGAAATTGATCAGGAGTTTGTTTGCTGTGAACCAGTCTAGAATATCATTCATCGCATTTTCCGAGTTTGTTACCAATTCATTTATATTTTTATTTGAATCAAGAATACTTGTGTCATCTGCAAATGAAAAAAGGACATTATTGGAAAACTCTGTACCAGGTCATGTATGTATATCAAAAAAAGCGTAGGTCAAAATTCCGAAATCCGATCGAATATTTGAGATATAAGTATGGTTCCGTATTTACACTTCCATGTATACTTTGCGGTTTTCCATATAAGATTCAATCCAGTAATATGATGTACCACGAATACCATAATGACGTAATTTTTCTAAAAGGATTGCATAATCTACACAATCGAACGCCTTCGATAAGTCGCAAAATGGTGAGTGGTAGCATATGACAAATTCAAAATTCAAACGAAATTGAAAGAGTTTGTTTAATACATCAAAATTCGATTACGTGACTATACCTGTTATTAACTCCACCACAATCACTCAAAATGAGCGAATAATGCTTTTATGTTTCACGTTTTCCAGAAATAGTAAAGTTGTGCTGGAAAATATATTGAATAAAAATTAATACCAAAAAAATCGTTTCAGTGACTAATATTTCATGACTCCATCATAATCACTCAAAATGAACCTAGATTGCACCGTTGTTCATCTTTTCCAGGAATAATGAAGTTGTACCGGAAAATATATCGAACATAAATTATAACAACCATGCAATCCAAATTCATTAAAAAAATCGTTTTCGAGATAACTCTAGCACAATTACTCGAAATGAATGGAGGATGCTCCATTATTCATGATTATCCACAAATAGTAAAGTTGTGCTGAAAAACATTTCGAATATATATTATAACAAAACCAGAAAATGCAAATTAATTCAAAAAAAATATTGAAAAAGGAAACATTCTCAATTGAATATTGAATAGAAATATTTTTCTGTGAATTGAAAAATCCACGATAAAAATTAGGTCATTCTTGTGAATATTTAACAGACAACAACTACTTCCCCGGCTGAAGATATTCTGAAAGGATCCTAACGCAAAAAATCTGAAAGAAAAAATTTCAGTTATCAAATAATAGTCACAAAATAGCTATTTTTAGGATAAGTGAGTAAAGCGTAGTATTTTATCACGAACCTGGATGTTGAGCGAGTGAATAAATGCGCTTTACTCACGTGTTTTAAATCTGATTTTTTCCATTTTAGCAGAAATTGAAAGAAATTATTCTGCAATTGTTGCATAAATAACTATTGTGTCATTGACTCGTCGAAATAAAATTGCAACTAATAAAAATCTGCGCTACCGTTGCTTGTGTTGCATTTAATTTGGAAACCAGCATACTCGATACGAATAATTCGACATCTAGCGCTTCGCTAGAAGCATAGTAAAGAAAATATTTTCAATCACTAGGGAATAAAAGTATATGTTTTCTCACTAATTCGAGTTCCAGCACAACTTTACTATTTCCGAAAAACTTGAAACATGAAAGTATTATTCGTTCATTTTCAGTGATTGTGCCGGAGTTAATAATTAATACAGTCACGAAAACGAACTTTGATGTATTAAACTCTTTCAATTTCGTTTGAATTCGAATTTGTCATATACTATGTGAGAAATGGCAATCACTCTCAATTGAATATTGAATAGAACATGACAGGTTTTAAATCTTCCGGTCTTCCTGATGATCGTGGAAGCTCGAAACAGGTTTTCGTCGATAAAAATGTATTGAGGACCTAGTGAATGCGCCTCTCTTGCGCCAATATTACATATGATTTCTGGTGAGTACTCTTTTTTGGAAAACATGCTTCTTTGCCTCATTCATCTATATTAGTTCCTAATTGAGACTGGAATAGAAAATCAAATAACTATCTGAATGAAAATGCAAATTTTCAATTTTAGATTTCTTCTTTTGAATTAGGGTCCTTTCAGAATATCTATCAGATGTAGTTCAATGTCCAGCGTGGCTTTAGCTGGAGAAGTAGTTGTTTTCTGTTGGACATTCACAAAAAAATAACTTCATTTTTATCGTGGATTTTTCAATTCACAGAAAAATCGTTCTATTCAATATTGAATTGAGAATGTTTCCCTTTTCAACATGAATACCCCACAAGAGGTTATCTTGAACGATGGAAGATAGTGACTAAAATTTATCTTAAGTCGAAGATGATTCCACATCTGATTTTATGAACATCCTGTTCATATTTTCAAACAAATCAAACTATGTGAGAGTTATCAAAGAGTTGGGAAATTGAGGATTTAAATCATCTTCTCAACTATTCTGGATAAAAAGTAATGAAACGACTGTGCTAGCTTGAGAGTTAAGCTAGCACAACATCACCATTTTTTCGCTAACCAGCTGAGTTACAAAATGTTGGTTTGTTAGAAAATAGTTGATAAATAGTTATTAAGTACTGGATGATTTTCAGTTGATTGTTCCGAAACGCCTGTGTCAGTTTTATATATGAGCACATATTTACGTCTATTTCAGGTCCACAACGTGCCTCAACTGGACGTACCAGGAACCTACAGAGGTTAAGTATCTAGACGTACCCAAAATCACCAGATAATAAAGACATAAAATCTTTTATGTTTTAACTCACAGTACGAATAATTTTACTGGACATACATTTTGAATTCATAAAAATAATATACAATATCTGTGGATTCAACGTTAATGAAAAGAAAAAAAAAGGAAATATATTTAGGAAGAACATATAGGCAGTGGCAATATGAATTCATTTAACGAATTCCAGAACTCGCAACCAATTTGTTACTCTTGAAACTCGAGCAAAACTAATTGGAACCTAGCCAAAACACAAGTATTCCAATCGGATGTCAGGAGTGTATGTACTATAGCATCTATATTGAATTTATTTTGACAGAATTTCGGAGAGGGGTTCTCCCTATAATTCCTAAATTTTTCAATTCATATACAATTTGACAGTGCCGTTTACTTACTTTGTTTGTTTTCTATATTTCCTTTCATTCCTTTCACATTAATTTTGATTTGGAATATTATTGAAATCAAATTTACAAAATTTGCAGAAAAGTTAGGTTGAAAACCGAAGATATCGAAAAGAAATAGAAACATTTCAATCAATACGCGGATGACAGTTGAAATGTTAATTCTAATAAAAATTGTTGCAAAAACGGATAAAAATTTCTCCAAAAAACAGACTTCTCTCTTCGAGTCTATTTCAATTCGAAAGAATGTCGGGTATGTTGATGCCTTCAGATACCCAAATAAATATAGTCCAATATCATACAAATCTCATGTCTGTGAAAGGATATTTATTTATTTAGTACTCCATTCAACAGCCGAAGCCATTTACAGAATGGGAAATATACATTCAAGAAAAGTTAAACAGAGTTAATCCTAATGTACAGACATATACAGAGATAATCCTAATGTACATGAAATAAGACTACTTACTCCGTAAAAAGTAAATAATAAGAGCAATGATGTGTATGAACTGAAAAACTCAGTGAGGAAAACGTTTATACACATCACTTCAAATATGAAACTATATTATATGTTCAGTAAGAATCATTGTGATTGCAAAATAGCTATTTTGATGTCAGTTGACTTGCAGTTGAAAATATCTACGTTATTCTGGATTGACAAGTAATCAAAACATATTTTACAGAGATGAGAGCGTGTAAGTACATTTGTTTGAAGAAAAGGGAGGTAAAATGTATTACTATTACTTACAGATAGCCTGGGAACATGCAAATTTATATGTGACAATTAATTATAGACGATATAAACCTGTGCAAAAATAATATACCTTGGTATTAACGACGATTGTCTAGAGAGTGAACCTGGAATCTCGAAAGTAGCACTTCATGCGGAATACGTCGCCGGTTTGGATAAAATCCATCACACTTAAAACTAATGTACTTCAAGAATCGTCTCTGAATATTCTCTAAATTTATGACGTGTATTGTATTGTAACAAGGATTCCACACGACACAGCAATCCCCTCAAACCTTGATCTCACAAGCGCATTGAGGAGTGTCGATATCAGAAAACCATATGGAATTTCTAATGATGAAACCGAGGATTTTGAAGCCATTTGAAACAATGGTATTCACGTGATGAGTGAATGTGAATTTTTCGTCAAATATGACCCCCAGATCTTTGAATTCTGCCAATTTTTGCAAGATGTTTCCATTTGGGTGATTTTTTGCGACTGAAGGAGACAAAACTGCATTTTTTCATGTTAAGAGGAAGTAAGTTCACCTCACACCATAAATTAAATTTTTGGATATCTTTTTGTAGGTAGCTGCAGTCGTTTACACTGGAAATCTGACGAAATAACTTACAATCATATGCATTTAATAGAATTTCAGAGTCTAAGCCAAGGCAAATGTCATTTATAAATATAATAAATATCAAAGGACCGAATGAAAGAAGAACACCAGAGGAAGAGATTTTTTCGACAGATTTAAAGCCTCGGTATTGAACTCTTAAACGTCTTTCGGTTAGATAAGACTCCAAAAAGAGTGTACGGTTGTCAGTCAAACCAACCGAAATTAATTTTTTTGGGAAGTATACCATGGTCAAGCCTGTCGAAAGCCTTCGAAAAATCTGTATAAATGACATCAACTTCGGAAGACATGTAAGATTGTTTGTGGTCGAACGACCCTTGACAAATCCATGCTGATTATCGACAATCTGACATCTCAGATGTGCATATATAATATCATATAGGACAATTTCTAAGAGTTTACTCAAGTTGCATAGTATAACGATTGGTCTGTAATTTTCAATCATATGTTTGTCTCCCTTTTTGAGGACAGGACATATTTTACCATATTTCCAGACATCCGGGAAATAAAGTGTTGTCAGTGCTAGATTGAAAATGATGGATGAAGGTTTACAGAAAATGATAGCACAGTCTTTCAGGAGAAATGATGGAATACCATCAGGTCCCGTTGTCATTTTCAATTTACATTTTTTTAGAGACTTCAGCACATTATCTTCAGTTATTTTAGGAATGGACAAAGTTGGTGTGTTGAAATTATTAATGCTTATTAATGATAGGTGACAAAATCATCGACTATACGTTGGGGAACAGACAAACTACTATATGGTTACTACCTAGCTGCGAATTTCTGCAGAACTGAAAGATGCCATGGTGGAATAGCTATTTTCGTAAGAAACTCTATTTTCTCTAAGACTATTACTCTGAAACGCTACTGTTCGGAAATCGATATTGAATTTTGTGGTATTGAACTCTCACAATAGCGGACGTTTGTTTGTTTGTATAGATTCAATGAAAACTTTTTATATATTTTTGAGAGTGCTTTATACTACCTTAATGTTGAGAAATATAAGGTGATACTAGCCGGTGACTTTAATTAGAATTTTGCTATTCCTGAAACGCCAACCTTATCTGCTTCTGAAAATTTACTAGAATCATTCAACCTACATCCTACAATTTTTGATTATACACTGCTATAGTATTTCTAATCCCAATTGGACCAACATGAAAAGTTTCGGGAAGGAATTCTCTTTGCAGTTGCCGCCTTGACATAGGCGTCGGTATATTATTTTTCAGTAGTATTTTTTCAGTTACTTATTCTTACAATCATAGCAATTGATTACCCCAAGTAAAAGTAGACACATGTTATCTCAACTGAATTTTATTATTTGTTTCTAAAGGTCTCCAGAAAGCCATATTGATAAAATTATTTTCATTGGATAATTCCTAACCTCGCCAACACACGGCACTGATTAGGGAAATATTGTGAACTGCGTAAATCATGCGGCTTCAGATAACAGATGTCCAATCCAGCTAGCCGAGCTTATATTCCTCAAATATATTTGATAGCGCCTTTACTAATAATCTGGGCAACTATGGACACGCGCCAGAACTTTTTTATGAATGTACCAGGAACGCTTTGAAAGTAAAAACACTGGTAGTATATAAATTTCCCATTCGCCGGGCAGTACATATGAACACTCCTCGTAGTGCTCTTATTTTTATTGCCGTTCCAATTGGGATTAGAATAACTATACTCGAGTTGATAATATAGTAACCAACCTGGACAATTCGACATTTAGGACTGGGGTCTCTTGATTATCTGATCATCGGGGGCAATATATCCTCATAAATAAAATTATTTTGAAAATGGATGGGCTGCTATGGACCCGTCTAGTGCATATACACAGTTTAACAAAGTTAAGATCACGTTTGGCGGAATATAATTGGATAAGAGTATTTTACTCCAGACACGAAAGTGCAAAATTTTCAAGGTCTACTGAATGACCTAGTGATTACTATTTTTCCTTTGGAGACAAACGACAACGCTTCTAAAGACTGAAGACTCTTGGATGAATAATGAACTGAAACAAATGCGTGATACTATGAAAACTATACACGATGTTGATAGAGATACCTGTTCTCTAAATGTATATGAAAATTGAGCTGGGATTACAAAACAACTTTTTAACAAAAAATTAAACCGACGAAAAAATCAACTGAAAAGCAAAAAATAAAATAAACCTTCTTAGTCTAAATGATAATTGAGCTCCTAAACTAATGTAAGTAACTGATTTTGACTCGGCGCCAAACAAACAATTATCGAAGATCATTATCTATGAAAGAAGTCATCAAAACGCAGCCATCATTTTACGATTCACCTAATTCAATTGCTAGTTTGTTTGGCGCCGACTCAAAATCAGTGACTTACATTAGTTTAGGAGCTCAATTATCATTTAGACTAAGAAGGTTTATTTTATTTTTTGCTTTTCAGTTGATTTTTTCGTCGGTTTAATTTTTTGTTAAAAAGTTTTTATTTTTTACTTTTTAGTTCCGTATTTCGTCGGTTTAATTTTTTGTTAAAAAGTTTTTATTTTTAAATTTTTTGTGGCTAAAATCTACCAATTACTACCTACTTGTTTTTTGATTACTTCCAAAATACTTACTTACCCACCTCACTTCAACTATTACCACTTAAATAATATGATTATCTACTTTTACTATTTGTTGTAATATAAATTATTTTCGTTGTTCTGGTTAGTTTATTTCATTACTTTGTATATCATTCCATCCTCTCATAAAATATACTGATTTTGACGGAACAAGAATAATGTCAGTAGCGATCTGTCATTGTCAACTACGTAGGTGTGTGCTAATGTTCACTAGTGAAAAATCAATTATCCCCTATTTTTCTACCCGTAAGGGTGGCTAATTCCTTTCGAAATCCAAATATAAGGTATACCCTATCTATTAAAAAAAGAATCATCCAAATCGAAGAACCCAGTACAAAGTTATGCCTGATAGAATCGGTTAACGGACCAGAATTCAGAGGGTGAGTGATCAATATCCTCCATTTCACTACCCTTAGGGGTGGATTTCATCTTTTAAATTCAAATGGGACCAAAGTCGAAGTACACCCTATCCAATGAAAAAAGAATTATCGGAATCGGACGCCTCAGTAAAAAGTTATGCGTGATCATACATAAAAAAATATGATGGAAAAACATAAAATATACGGGTCGAATAGAGAACCTCCTCCTTTTTGGTTTCGTCGGTTAAAAATCGAATAAAAGTACATAAAACAGAAGTTAGTACTTAATGGATCATGAAGGAAATAGGAATGAGATGAAGCAAATTGAAATCAATACTTCAATTGCTGAAAATACCATAATTACACTGCGTAATACATCTCATGATCCTACATCTCATTTTAAAATGATCTAAACTCCTGTACATTTTTTTCATCTGAATCCTGTAACTCCAGTTGGTGTCTATATTATTCTTGGCCTGAAAAATTCAAACCTCTTCCAGGGCCCCTATATCAGCCCGTGAAACCAGAAATGAACGAGGAAGAAATGTTAATAATATAAATATGGACTTGGCAACAATTCTCGAATGGGGATCTAATAACTTGGTAGAATTCAATGCAAACAAAACACAAGCATGTCTTTTCTCTAGAAAAGCCGATCTCACTGTGCCTAACATAACTTTGTCAGGAGTAACCATACCACTGAAGCCATCCATATCGATGCTTGGTATTACTATCAGCAATAACCTTTCCTGGGAAAATCACGTGAGGTCCATTGCCAAAAGTGCATCCCAAAAACTTGGTTTTCTGTTTCGTGCCAAGAGCTATTTCACCCCCAGTCAGCTGCTTATGATCTATAAGGCACAGATCCGACCTGTCCTGGAATACTGTTCCCATATTTGGAGTGCGGCACCTAAACATATCCTGAGGCTATTGGATTCTGTCCAAAAAAGGGCAATTCGTCTCGTCGGTGATGCCTCGCTTACAAACTCGCTCACTTGTCTGGAACACCGTAGAAAAGTTGGCGATTTGTCTCTATTTTATAGATATTTTCATGGGCGATGCTCTTCTGAAATATCAACAATCGTTCCTGCTTTGGCAGTCTCTTCGAGATTAACCCGTCAAGTTCAGTCATCACACCCCTTCGTGGTCACTTTGGAAACCTGCAGAACATCACTTTCCAAAGACTCGTTCATCCAACGAACAGCGAGGCTTTGGAACTCATTGCCTAGGGAGGTGTTCCTGAGGCATACAACCTTCAGAAATTTAAGAAGAACACCAACTCCTACCTTCTTTCCCTAGGTTCCCACGATGTTCTCTGAACATTACAGGATATCCCTTTTCGTGGGAACCAGAACATAAAAAAAAAAAAAAAAAACGCTTTTGATGCTTATGAACTAAACAGCAAAATTATCAAATCAGTAGTGGATATTCTTGCCTAACCTTTAGCTGCTTAAATAAATGATTGTTTCTCTGCAGGAATATTTCCAAATGTTTTGAGGTACCGTGCACCGATGATGATTTTCGACCTATATCTTTTATCCAATCATAAACTTTTGAAATAATCATTAAGAAACAACTTTGCTTTCTAGAAAGCAATTCTCTCTTGTGTCCATCCCAATTTGACTTTGAAAAATCGATCCACATTGTCGCCCTCTCTTTGTTAATTTTCACATCATGCCACTTCCTACTTTATTTATATATTCATCTTTACTGGAAATTCATGGAAGTAAAAACAAATATACGATTCAATTCGAAATCCACCATTTCTCCGCTCGCAATGGCAGCTCAATTATAACAAAAAAAAATCTTTAAATCTGCACCAGTATAACAAAATACCTCCAAGTGTAAGGTGTCTAAACTTTCATCAGTAAAAAATTAAATCAAAGTTTTTTTACTGAAAAACTGTTTTAATGCGATCAAAGAGTATTTTGATGTAAGCATGAAAGACATCAAACTCAAATGATAGATCTCTCCTAGGTTTACTTTTTTAGATTATTTATTTAGTTTTGTGATTATACACACGTGTGTTTTGTATCGTACTATTTTTTGACGACCTACTAATCCAATGTTTATCAGTATGGAAATAAATATATATATATATATATATATATATATATATATATCAAACGACGATGTCAGAAGAAATTGTTTCAATAATATAAAATAAGTAAACAATCATTCATACATTCACAGACAATTAAAAAATTAATGCTCTATTCAATAAGAAATTATCCTTGTCACTGTCATATTTTAGAAATGTCAAATTTGGAAGTGACGTTTAGTTTGGCGGCCGTTGCTATGGGTAACGGCCGCGAAATGAATTTCGCGGACTGTGTTGAGCACGTGAAATACTCACGTCGCGTGCAATTGCACGAACATTCATTTTGTTTGAATGTGAACAATTAATTGTTCATTAAATTTCATTATATTACAAAAGCATTACAGCGCAAAAATAATATCAATAATGATAATAATAAAAATAATATGTTTATTCAAAGTAATGTACAAAATTGTAATAATGAAACGGGTAGCATCAATATGTATTTACTTATGTAAATATAGGTAACTTAATAAAAAACTATAAGTAACAAATGAAATTTATTTCTCTCTCTATCATGAGGTCGACCGAACCACGGTTCTTCATCAGAAGATATTTCCACTTCTGAGGATTCTGCTTCTTTAGAATCATCGGTAAGTGAATTAGGATCAGCTGGCATTAACAGTTCCAGGGTTCCTTTTGAAAATGGGTAATTTTTTAACCGACGAAATAAAAAAGGCGGAGGTTTTCTAGTCGACGCGTATATTTTTTTTTATGTATGACCACTTATAACTTTTTACTGAGACGTCCGATTTCTTTAATTCTTTTTACAGTAGATAGGGTGTACTTTGAAGTTGGTCCCATTTGATTTCAAAAGATGAAATCCACCCCTAAGAGTAGCAAACTAAAGGATATTGATCACTCACCCTCTGAATTCTGGTCCGTTAACCGCATCTATCAGGCATAACTTTGTACTGGGTTCTTCGATTTGGATGATTCTTTTTTTATTAGATAGGGTATACCTCATATTTGATCATATTTGGATTCGAATGGAATTATCCACCCTTAGGGGTAGGAAAATAGAGGATAATTGATTTTTCACTTGTGAACATTGGCACACATACCTATGTAGTTGACAATAACAGATCGCTATTGTCATTATTTTTGTTCTCCTACATCCGTCATAATCATTATATTCTGTGAGAGGATGGAATGATATACGAAGTAATGAAATAAACTAACCAGAACAACAAAAATAATTTATATTACAACAAATAGTAACATTAGATAATAATATTATTTAACTGGTGATAGTTGAAGTAAGGTGGGTAAGTAAGTATTTTGGAAGTAATCAAAAAACGAGTAGGTAGTAATTAGTAGATTTCAGCTACAAAAAATTTAAAAATAAAAACTTAACAAAAAATTAAACCGGAACTGAAAAGTGAAAAATAAAATAAACCTTCTTAGTCTCACTAACTAAGCTCCTAAACTAATGTAAGTAACTAATTTTGAGTCGGCGCCAAACGAACAATCAACGAAGATCATTAAATTACTACTTTTCAGTATTTCGTCGGTTTAATTTTTTGTTAAAAAGTGTTTTCTCTTGGGTTTTGGTCTCATGCTTGCTAGGAGTGGATCGGAGCTAAGCAACAGCCAAAGTTATGGATATTCCTTTGTGAATTAGACCATCTTTGTTTAAATTGTGATTTAATGTACGAAAATATGTGCTTTAAATCATATTTATAAGTCATTTGGTCTTCAGAATAATACATATATGAAAACATAATTTACAAGATATTCTAATTTTTCTTCAAAACTAGGCAAGTTTTGCTCTTGCATTTTTTTCAAAAATGCAAGTCACAACTCGGGCATTTGATGGCCCTAAAACAAAGTTAGATAGGTACTATTAGTTTCAAAATATTTTCAGACAGAAGAATTCTGCATTTTATACCAAGCCATTTCAAAGTTATATAATACAATGTTGCGCAGCCATATGCAGCTAATCTACTGATCATTCTTTTTTATATATACCCTCAAGTTCTTATTGAACTAAAAAAAAAATTGGGACGAACCCTGAAGTACAACAAACATCTTTGGATGAGTAAGAAATTAATTAAAACGAAAGCAAAAGTAATGTGTTTTTTCAAACTGCTAAGGTATAAAAAAATTGTTAAGAAAAATTATTGAGCCGTTAGTTCAGCAAAAGTTTATAAGGTAGTATTGGAAGGTTTTGGTATATTGCATAATTAGAATTGTATTACACAAGGTACATAATATAGGTTTTTTGTATATAGCATAGATAAAAATGTGTATTCGGTAAAATTAGTATAGTAACGGGTGCCAGAGGAAGAATGGATGGTCACCAATGTTTTTACCTTTTGGCAATTAGTGATATCTATTATTGTTCTCAATTCCTAAGCCTGTCAATAAATTAATTTATTATCATTGATTATATGCCCACTTACCAGCATTGATTAAAGTAGACACTTTTTAAATTGAACGTTTACAAAGGCTGCTTAAAATAAACACATGCACTTAGAAATAGGCCCGAGTATCGACTGACGTTTCTGCTCCACCATTACCTGGAGTGACAAATAAAGGGTCGCCTATTGTTCTGTAGCTATTTAACTTGGTCGGGATATTTTTTTCTACCTGCAGGGTGTTCTACGGAATCGACTTATTGCCAAAATACCCGTATGTCCGTCGGGTGCTTTATGGGAACACACTGTTATGCAAACGGGGACAACTGCAGACCAGGACACGTTAACAATAACAAGAGCAAGAAAAATTTATTCAAAAGAGAGTTGGTGCCATCTGTTGTCACACCCTGTGAAGATGGCGGATATAATTAATTGTGGCAGAACGGACATTATCTATTTATGGCCGCTTGCCAAATTTCAGGTTCCTTATCCATCTGCAAGTTGATAAATCACCCTGTATCGACGCATTCCGAAAATATTATTTCCGGCAATCTCCTCATCCTTGGACTTTCAATGGATTCATTTATTGCGGGTCAAACTTGTTGAGCAATTTGTGATGTTTTTTTCACGCTACACAGTTATACACAAAAAATTTAAGTAAATGTTTGAAGGAGTAGGAATATTTATAAATATGCTCGTACTGAGTCGGCAAATTCACACCAACACTGGTGGCACGAACGTCAAAGATAATTAATTCTAAAGGAATGTTCGATTAGTTTGTTGTACAGCGCAAATATAGGGGTATTTCGCTGATCTAACGATCGATATCATGAAGTTCACCAAATACGGCATGAAACTGCTGGCAGTCAATGTTCGACAATCTGATCACAATTCCCCCAATATAGGGGTTTGAAACTGAAAATAGTAATAAATTAATAAAATTTTTGAATTACAAACAAAACATGGGCAAAACTATGCGATCTGGAAATACTTTTGTTCCTTAATATTTTGTGTTAATGGCGATTTAATTTTAAAAAAAATTTCATAGATTTCTTGTGCAAAGTGGATCAAAGCGTTGAAAAGAGCCGAGTGAGTAAAACCATGATTTTAGAGCCCCACTCTTGTTGAACATTCGATTAACGTGAAATTTGGTAGGTGTTCGTAGGACCCGTGATAATGCATTATGAAATTTTTGTTAGAGAAAAAAACAAAATGGCGGCTCTAAGATTGCGGACGAGATTTGTGTTCGAGTTTGTGTTTATGGTCCAATTCGACTCAAAATTGGTATGTGTGGATTTTCTGGATCGAAGATTATGAACTTTTGTCAAAATTCATAAAATAAAAATGGCGGCTCTAAGATGGCCGACGATCTCTCTGATAATGGTCCGATTCTATTCAAAATTGGTATGTGGGGGTTTCGGGGTCGGAATTCGGAATGGCGGCTTCGAAATGGCGGACGAGTTTTGTAATTATGTGGTCCGATTCGTATTTCTCTTGTACATTAACTCTCTACCATCTGTCCTCTCCAGTTCAAACTGCCAAACTTTTCAATTTGCTGATGATACATCCGTTATCATGAACAGCACCAATATTAAGGACCTTGCTGATTCGGCATCAAATGTGGCAAAGAAAATGGACGAGTGGTGTACAGAGAACTCCCTGAATTTAAATTCTGATAAAACTGGACTTATAATGTTCAACCTGACCAAAAATATATTTGAATCACCGTATGTTAGATTGAATGAAAAATCAGTGCCGGTGCTGCCATCTATAAAATTCTTGGGGGTGTTTATTGACTCTAATATGAGCTGGGAAGTACATGTGGATACCTCGGCAAACAGACTGGCTTCGGTCTGTGGTGTAATTAGATATCTGAGAGAACAGGTGTCATAATATGGAATGAAATTGTATTATTATGGACATGTCCAGTCAATCATCGCATATGGAATACTTTTTTGGGGTTCCAGTTCAAACTCAAATAAAATATTCATATTGCAAAAACGAATATTGAGATGTATTCTTGGTCTTGATTATAATACCTCCTGCAGGTCATATTTTTCAAAACATGGGTTATTGACAGTACCTTCTTTGTACTTTTTATCTCTGGTTATTTTCGTAAAGAAACACCAATACTTGCTCTCTACAAATGCAGATGAATATTCAACTGAAATGAATATGTTAACTCGTAATCGGGCTGACCTCAGGATTCCACATCACAAAACTGCCTTTTTTAAACGGAGTACTGAATACAGAGCAAGGAAGGCTTATAACAGCCTGCCAACTCAGTTGAAAGATATCAGCAATATTCAGAAATTCAGAAGTTCAGTCATTGATTACTTGAAGGAAAAAGTATTCTATAAGTTTGATTTTTGTGAATGATTATTACCGTTTCCTGTATATTGTGAAAAGTTTTTATATTTACCTGTTGAGTCCGTGAGGTGCGTATTTTTGTAAAGTTTTACTCATTATGTTATGTGCTCAGTGTACTTTATTCTTTTTTTGACGTTGTCCATGTCCTTGATGATTTTATGACAATAAAGATATTATTATTATTATTATTATTATTATTATTATTATTATTATTATTATTATTATTATTATTATTATTATTATTATTATTATTATTTTTGGGGGTTTTCTGGGTCAAAGATTATGAATTTTTTGTCAAAATTCATAAAATCAAAATGGAGGCTCGAAGATGGCGGACCATATCTGTGATTATGGTCCGATTCTATTCAAAATTGGTATCTAGAGGTTTTCGGGGTCGGAGATTATGAATTTATTGTCAAAATTCAGAAATTCAAGATGGCGGCTCCAAGATGGTGACAGGTTTTGTGATAATGGACCGTTTCTATTCAAAATTGGTATGTCGGGGTTCATAAATTGAATATGGCAGCTCCAGGATGGCAGACGAGTTAATCTTTAGATGGTCTTCTCATTGAAGAACTTACAGGAAAAAGGCCTCATAATGACGATGCATTAACAAAAATGCATAGATTGAGGCGTTCTTACTAAAAAGCACAAAATAAAATAGTTAATTTAAATAACCTTTTTAAAGACAAAGCTTTCATTCAAATGCGCTAAAAAGTAAAAAATAATTGCTTTGGATGTGCGACGTAGGTTATTCCGTGAGTTATAGGTTCAAAAGCTTATCGCCTTTGTATTCGAACTGAAAACATTGCGCGACAAGCTCTTAAATCTATAAATCACAGAATAACCTACGTCGTACATCCAAAGCAATTATTGTTTCCTTTTTAGCGCATTTGATTTAAGGCTTTGTCTTTAAAAAGGATTTATAAATTAACTATTTTATTTTGTGCTTTTTAGGAAGTATGCCTTAATCTATACATTTACTAGGCTTTCATCATTATCCATAACAATAAAAGAGTTGCAGATAATTTAAATTACACCTCCTATTACCTTCTCTAACTATTTATAACCAATCATTGTGATGTAATTTATTATTATCTCTACCTGAAAAACAAAACACGTGTCGTTGGTTGGCAGACCCAAATTAGCGTGTTTCTATTCAATTTATTACTGATATAGATAACAGAGTTTTAAGTTATATTCCAATAGCTTTAATTGAAAAGAAAATTTCTGATTGCTCAGTCAGTGATATATACCTACTTAGGTGCCTACAATCCCGCATATCTGTCGTTTTTTGACAGACACTAGGCGAGGACAGGGGAGTGGATAAATTCAATTTCTTGCTGCTATTTATTTGTATATATGGATAAGCACCTTAGCACCATTTGAAAGAAGTAATAATTCACGCTATGAAATCCATAATAAAAATCAAAATATTTTGGTAAATGTTACGTTAGTCCCCTCATGCTCTCTGAATATAGGTAAAAGGGTAAATTAAAGTTACTCTACACATGCACTCTGATATATAGGGAAAAAACTTTTCTTACTTGTTTTTGCCTCCTGAACACGAATGAAAAATGCGGCAGTCTCATACCGTTCCCCAGTTAGAGAACTTTAAAAAAAAAATTAACCTCATTTTTAAGCACCGTTTTCTCACAAAAAAATCACTCAAAATGCCTTTTTTTTACCAGCATAAACAATAGACCCTAAATCACTTATTTTCGGCACTACTTTGCACAAAATTTCGTCGTTTTTACCGAAAAAATCATCCTTCTTACACAGTTCCAAATAAACCAATTTCACACTTTGACAGATGAAATTCAGTAACTGTGCCTTATTTTTCATGTTGGTAATAAATGAATCACCGCCCACAACAATTGAACACATAAATGAAGGGGAAACTATTGCTCACATTTGAATTCGAAAAGTTGGCGGTGATTAATTTATTCCATCAGTAAAAGTGTGAAATTTGTTTATTAGGAACTGTGTAAGAAGGAGGATTTTTTCGATAAAAACGACGATATTTTGTGCAAAGTTGTGCCGAAAATAAGGGATTTAGGGTGTATTGTTTATGCTGGTAAAAAGAAGGAGGCATTTTGAGTGATTTTGTGCGAGAAAACGGTGCTTGAAAATGAGGTTAAATTTTTTTTTAAGTTCTCTAACTCGGGAACGGTATGAGGCCACCGTATTTTTACCCTATGTTCAGAGTGCATGTGTAGAGTAACTTTATATTTACCCAATTTTCCCTTCATTTATGTTTGCAATTGTTTTTTGGTAGGTACCATTATTTAATTATTTGTATAAAAATAATATGGATTTCAAAACTAGGCTAAAAAAAGCATATGAAGCAAATTTTAAACCAAGTGAGATTGGTATTTGAAATTGAAAATACATTCAAATTCATTATTTTCAAAGTTAATCAATAAGTGTGAAGGGGAAACTATGAGTCATAGGTATTTGAATTCGAAAAATTGGCGGTGATTTATTTGTTTACCAACATGCAGAAAAGTGAAAATTACTAAATTTCATACCTATTTGTATCCCCGAAAGACTGTTGGGCCATCAAACTCTTCAATTTATTGAATTTCTACTTCCTAGGTTTAAAGGTTTAAAGGTTTAAATTTGGAATGAGTGTGATCTAGGCAGGTGGACGCAGAAACAGCAGGAACGTTTGAGCACAATCAGATATAAAAAATCAACTTACAAGCTTGTAAGTTGGTCAAAATATCCAATACCTACTCCCACTGTATTCACAATTTCCTCAAAAAAACTCCAATTTATGAAAACTAGCTATAGAATATTTAATGAATTGCATTCACAATTCCGAGCCTTATTTACATTTCAGTTTCTCTAATTTTTTATATGAAATTTATAAACAATCAATTAGAATTAAAAACTCACCAGAGATAATATGAATTGTACTTGGTATCCAGCAAAAGGCGATAATCCTAAACTACGACCGTTTAAACACACGAGTGATATTTTTTAGATGAATTTAACAAAAAATATATTTTCGTAAAACCCTGAAGATCCCGATTGATTCCTTTTAGGAAGAAACGCGTTATCGACCTCGGGTGATGGGAAAATCTATTCGCGATCTGATCTTTTCTATGAAACGCTTCTCTAGGAACTAATCCTACATTATTTTGCTTCGCCGACTGGCTGCCGGTTGCCGGTGCCAAAGGAAACCTTTAACAGCTGACCATGACGCACATCGGTCGCAACAACCAGTGCCGTCGACACCATTCGGTTAGGAGACATTGTCAGAACGGTGCACAGTGGTCGAAGTAACCAAGAAAAATTCAGAAACATGCCGAAATAATGAATTTTAGTTTAAACCTACCATACCAGTATTATGATAGGAATATGTTCCAACCATATACAATGCGAGTTTCTAACTTGGAATAAATTCAGTAACTTAAAGACAGTTGCTTTGTTAGAAATATGCCCGGTTTTTTTATTAGAAAATGTTATAGCTGTCTCAAATTTGAATAGACGTCATCGACTATTTTTTTAAATGGCAATCCTAATTTTTTTATGACTATTCTTGAAGGGTATAGTAAGTTACACATGCGTACCAAATATAAATTTTTATTCCTTGTCGTTTGACAGATATTTAACAAACATCAACTAATTCGAAAATGAGATTCACCTGATCTATCTGATATCAACTCAAATATGTTTCTTCAATAAATGCTCAAAATGTTGTCCAGTAACTAACTGACAATATCCTAAACGGAATTGAAACTCGTTTTGAACATTTCTAATTACTTGGGAGGAAATTAGTCTACACTCCTGTCGTATTCGTTCTTGTAACTGCTCAATGTTTTCCGGTTTGGTGTTGAAAACCTTGCTCTTCAAGTACCCCCATAAGAAATAGTCCATAGGTGTTAAATCCGGAGACCTGGGAGGCCACTCTATGGCTCCTCTTCTACCAATCCATCTGCCTGGAAATGCATCATCCAGATACGCACGGACAGGTCTTTTAAAATGGGGAGGCGCACCGCCTTGTTTAAACCAGATGTTTCTATTCGGGACATCGGCTTCATCCGGATCAGGAAACAGAGTAGCCAAAGTCGGAACTAGTTCTTCCCGCAAGAATTCTGAATATATATCTCCATTGAGATTCCTTTGGAAGAAAATTGGTCCTATTACTCGATTACCAACAATCCCTGCCCAAACATGAACTTTTGCTGTATATTGAGTGTGGCCTTCCCTCATCCAGTGTGGGTTGTTTTCTGCCCAATAACGACAATTTTGACGATTTACCTCACCATTTAACGTAAACGTTGATTCGTCAGAAAACAGGACATTTTCTATGTTTACAACATGTCTGTCTAGTAGATCGATCATTTCTTCGCAGAATTGGATTCTTCCATCGGGATCATCTTCGGTGAGTTCCTGGAGGATTGCCATTTTATAAGGATGAAATGCATGGGTTTTCAGAATTGTCATCACTGAAGACTGGCTAATTTCGAGTTCCCTAGCTATCTGCCTAGTGGGACATGATGATTTTCTCCAATAGAGAGGAGTACATCCATTTCGACA
Organism: Gonioctena quinquepunctata; assembly: GCA_018342105.1. Taxonomy (NCBI): domain Eukaryota; kingdom Metazoa; phylum Arthropoda; class Insecta; order Coleoptera; family Chrysomelidae; genus Gonioctena; species Gonioctena quinquepunctata. The sequence continues at coordinate 182,233 of JAFIRS010001712.1, forward strand.
TCTTCATTGAAGGCACTCTGACGATGATTCTTTGTTTTTTTTGAATGCCCATTTTCCCGAAACTTTTTTTCAATCTTGCTTATGGTACTCTGCGATATGTGTGGTAAATCAGGATACTTCCCTCTGAATAAATGAATAACTTCATTTTGTGTTCTTGTCCTATCTCCGTAGCCAATCATCATTAAAATTTCAATCTTGTGGGTTTCAGTTAAGCCTACGGCATTTTGTTAGATTTTTCAACAAACGTCGTTTCTCACAAAACGACAAACTAATAACCTTGGTAAATATCCTCGCTCGATACGATGCTACTCTCCTTACCTGTTTTTATTCAGCTTCATTGTTTGACATTGTCAACATCAACCCAGTTTGATAAAAAATTATAAACACATACCTCAGATTCCTTCATTTCTCGCATCAGTTGATGTTTGTTACATATCTGTCAAACGACAAGGAATAAAAATTTGATATGTGGTACGCATGTGTAACTTACTATACCCTTCGAAAATAGTAATAAAAAAATTAGGATTGCCATTTAAAAAAATAGTCGATGACGTCATATCTCAAATTTGAGACAAGCTGTATAACATTTTCTTACATAAAAACGAGCGAAATTCAAAATAAAAATCGACCTGTCTGGGCATATTCCTGACAAAACAACTGTCTTTGAGTTACTGAATTTATTCCAAGATAGAAACTCGCACTGTATATTCAAATTGGAACCAGTTGCTGCAAAAATTGTGAAGGACGAAATATATTCCTTAAAGTCAAATGCTTGTGGGGTAGACAACATATGGTAAAACTCTGTCTCCCAACTATCCTTCATCACATGACCATATTATAAGTTGCTGTTTTGAAAAAAGGTATTTTCCAAATAAATGGAAGCTATTGTTAACCATATAGCAAAAAATAATTCCCCAAAAAATGTCACTGATTTGAGACCAATCACGTGTATTATCAAAAGCTTTGAAAAGAATTGTATATAATCAAGTTTCATCTTTTGTAAATGAACTCAAATATTACCCCACTTCATCAATCAGGATTCCGCAAAGGTAATAGTACGACAACCTCACTCCTCAATCTAACTGATGACATACTTAGATCTCGCGATAAAAAGATATGGCTTCAGTATTGATATCCCTTGATTTTTCCAAGGCTTCCGATTGTATTGATCATAATCTCATGTGCAGTAAATTAAAATATTATGGGTAAAGCCGATTCTGCTGCAAACATTTTCAAATACTACCGTTTTGATCGATATCAGATGGTGAAAATATTTCGAGTACAGCTCATATTATTGCCGGTGTTCCTCAAGGGTCTATTCTGGGCCATCTATTGTTTTTAATCTATAGAGCAGATATTTACGAAAAAACCAAATTCTCAAATCTTCAAACCTATGCAGACGACACTCAAGCTGTGCATCATTTTGACTCCTCTGTCGCAAATGATACCTGTGATGAAATAAACTGCGATTTACAAGGCATTTGTCATTATTCTGTTCAGCATTATTTATCATTAAATTCCACCAAAAGTGTTGCTATCTCATTTTGTTCCGAAAGAGTGAGAGAACAGCTGAAACGAAGTATTCGCTTGTACATAGGGGAAACTCATTTAGAATTCTCGACATCATCGAAAAACTTAGGTCTCATCATTGATGAAAAAATAAGATTTGTTGAACATGTCGAAACACTAATACAGCGCTCTTATGCACGCTTAAGATGTGAGTGTCTCGTATTATTAATTTTTCAGCACTGTAGCATCGTTTATTTTCCCTGTTTAGAACAAAGAACAGTTTACAGAACCCAGAAAATACAAAACACATGTTGTCGTCTGATTTTCAATTTGAGAAAATATGATCATGTGACTCATAAAATTAGGGAACTCAAATGGCTAGATATGAGCACCTCCACAAGATATTTTTTCCTGAATTTCATACATAAGTTGCTTATAAGTTCTACCCCTGCCTTATCTTTAAGAAAAACTTATTTTTAGGCAAAATGTCCACAGTATAAATGTTAGACACCAGCTAACATTTACAATGCCTCATAATACCACGTCTCTGTTTGAAAGAAGTTTTACATACAATTCAGTTATGCTGTATAATTCACTACCAAGAGAATACAAACACCCGTCGCATTTTCGGAAAATAATTGAGATAATTCATTACATCAGTCTATTCATGTGAGATGACATGTAAACATTTTAATTTCAAGCTAGATATAGGTTTTAGGTTTAGGCTTAGTATTAGGACTGGAATATAAGTAAAGCACAGGTTAAATGTAGCTAAACTTGCCTATGCCCTTCCCTTATTACTATGTAATATTCTTTTGAAGAAATAAAGACGAATTTTGATTATTATTATTATAAATAAATGCTTATATAGCAATATAGACTAAAAAGTAAAGAATAAATTCATCGACCACAAAATTTCCTCCTATGTAAAAAAGCATGAAGTGCTTGAAATCAGTTATCCTTTCTATCGCTAGCTATTTGTAAAGGTAGATTCATTATGAAAGGTATGAAGCGCACCCACGGTTTTTTTTTTCATAATTTTGGTCAATGACTTTATTCTTATATTTTCGACTTTTGCGCTAGATGTTGAGTTTCCCCTTTTCCATTTTTGCATTAAGATAGGTTACTAAGTATGTATTTGATATAATTCCACAATTCAACAGTTTGAATATTTTTCTCATTTACTCCCGGTAATATTTCCCATTCAGATTAATAAACATGTCATTAACTATATTTCTGATATTCACATCTTTGCGGTACACCCGGTATATTTATTTTCTGTCTGTCAGACTAGGCCTAATTCAGTGCTTTACGAAGGCGTAGAAAGGCCAATAACATTTTTTTTCAAAAACATCTGGAATTGCCACTTTGAACTGACAATTGTCACTTTGAGGTGCTTATGGCTGTGGCTTTGCCCGCTTCCCGTTATCCCATTTCCTGTTATCTCTTTGGGTGACATAACTGATTAGTCAGCGAAAGTAATGCCTTGTGACGACTATTACAAATTTGCACCCGATTAGGGACGGAATTATCATGTAACACGATTTATTTTTTTGTAACTGAGCCAAAACAACAATTTTCATGACCCAACATAAAAAACTAACGAAACCCCACTCCCATTCCACCCTTTAAGAGGTATAATTTCTGAAAACACCGAAACACGTGTGCTTTCATTTGTAGCAAAGACCTCAAATAACAATTTTTATGACCCTTACTTAATAATTAACGGATTCCTTATACAAACTACTCTCACCCTCCATTTCACCCCCTTAGGGGTTGAATTTCTGAAAACACTGAAACATGTGACCCCAACTTAAAAACTAACGATACTTTCACCTCCCTTATCATCCCTCTTTTCACCCCTTTAGGGAGGCCATTCTGTAGGACCTCTTCTGCCAATCCAGCGAACAGGAAAATGATCATCCAAAAATTGTCGCACTGGAGCTGCATAATGAGGAGGTGCAACATCCTGCTGAAAAACTATTTCTTGTTCGAATAAATTCATATCCTCCCCAATTGCCCTATTGATGCACGGTATTATTAATATCCAAATATTTCTCACCAGTCAAATTAGCATCGATAAGAAAAGGTCCTATATATGATGTGGTCACCTAAAATTCCTGCCCAAACATTCAGTTTTTGAGGTCGTTGGGTATGAACTTGACGGTATAAATGAGGATTCGTATCATTCCAATATCGACAATTTTGCCGATTCACCTCTCCATTCAAACTAAACGTACTTTCATCCGAAAAACAAAAATTTTATTCAAGAAATTCTGATGCAAGTTGATCCGTTCAGTGAGACTTTCACAAAACTCGATACGTCTATCGAAATCATCTTCGTTCAATTCATGAACTAGTCTAATCTTATATGGATGAAATTTGTACTTATCAAGGATCCTGAAAACATTTGTACGACTGATTCCTGATTCTCGAGATAACTTAGTGAGAGATTGCGTATTTTCCATTAGTCCAACGTGCCCTAAAACTGCAATAGAAATAGCTTCATCGTTGACAACTCCTGAACGGTTATGCTTTTTATTGCTAACAGATCCAGTTTCCATAAATTTGTTCAATAATTCCGAAACGTATTTGTGTAGTACATTTCTTCCTGGATGATTATCATTGAACATACGGGCAGCAGCTCTAGCACTATTTCCATTCTGGTAGTACAAACTCACTATTTCAATCCGTTCTCGAAGCGTATAAACCATTGCTTCTCAAGAATTCACAAAAACAGAAACACCAATTGTAACTTCACCTGGTAGGTAATCGTTATTGTAGAATGAGACAAATACAAAATAAAGAGAATATCGAATTCAAACTTAACTAGGCAAAATAAGACTTTTTTGAAGTATACTTCAAAAAAACACATATGAAACCTAGATAACAGATTGTACAGAAGTTCATTCAGGGTGGCTCGTTTTCAACTCAAATAATCTCCCGAACCATATGCGTCAGACCATACTTTGTTGAAATCTGCTCATCATGGAGCATCTGATAATGCGAAACAATATAGGGTGATCCATTTAAAAAAAAAATGTTGACATGCTTTGGGGGTGCGATAGTGGAAGTAACATCAAATGTGAATATGTCAAAATGTGTCCCCCTGTATACTATTGTTGACGTGTTTTTTTATTTTTCCTGAAAATCATTGTACCAAAAGTTATTCAGGGTGGCTAGTTTTAAATGGAATGCACTGTATATATATATATATATATATATAGATATATATATATATATATATCTATATATATATATATATATATATATATACAGGGTGTTTCTTAATAGCATGCTAATATTCAAGGCGGTTAATCTTGGGTCCATTTTGAGAAAAAAACTTCATATGAACATATGTCCTAAAGGACTTAACTTTTAAACTGCAGGGAGCTGAAGTTTTAAGAAAAAAGTTCTTTTATTTTTATGTTAACTTTGGTATGACCAAAGATATTTTTGTAAAAAGTAGTACCTACGCATCTTCTATGCATCAAAAGGCATTTTCGGCTGTACAACATAATCTTCTATTCTTGCCAGTGGCATTCGTGCGGGATTTCTCATTTTAAAGAGAAAAGTGCCTGCTTTTTCTTAAAGTAAAAATTATTTTTGAAATCAACATGTCTTTATGAGCAGATCTGGTCTGTTTTTTTTCGTTTGACGTATGGTTTTGGCATAAAAAATTTAAATTCATTCATTTGCATTTCGCTAGACCATCACGAGGAAAAACAATTTATGAAACTTTGAACAAAAATGTATTCAAGAGAGTAATTCTTAAACGGTAAAATAATAAAATTAAAGTAATCTAAATACAATTTGGAATGCTAACACAAAATTACCCTGAACAAAGAAATAAATTAAATCAAATAATCAAAATGTGAACCTCCTGCAAATATTCATGCCTCTGCTCTTTTTCTCATGGACTCGCGTACTCTTTGGAAAATTCCGGGACGGTTTCTAATAGTTTCGCATAGTTTCAGTATGAATTGGTGTGCTGTAAACCAATGTTTTAAGATGGCCCTATAGGAAATAATCTAAACTATTGAGGACCGGGGACCTAGGTGGCCATGTTCTACTCGACTTATCCAGCGATTATTGTAATTCTTGTTTAAATATTCGCGCGCTGAAGTGCTCTGGCGCCCCGTAGTGCATAAACCACACTCGATTTCTTACTAAAATGGAAACATATTCCATCAAAGCTTGCAATTCTACTTCGAGAAACTGCCGGTAATTATGCCCATTCAACCACGCATGAAGAAAATAGGTTCCAATTAAATAATCACCGCATATTCTAGACAACACGTTAACGGAAAACTGCTCCTGGTGACGGGATTCCAAGACTGCATGAGGATTTTCTTAAGCCCAAAAATAATTATTGTGAAAGTTTTGGAAGGCGTTTCTGGAAAAAATGGCTTCATGGGTCAATAAAATTTCAGTATCAAATAATGGATTTTTATACACTTTAAGAAAAAACCTTTGGCAAAAATTCACCCGTAATGAAAAGTTGCGAGGGAGTAGCGCCTGAACCCATTGGATATAGTAGAGTAGGGATATAATAAAAAGTCATGGAGAATTTTCCGAACAAGAATATGTGAGATATTCAAATTGTTCCCTATTTTTAACCGACGAAACCAAAAAGGAGGAGGTTCTCTATTCGACCCGTATATTTTATGTTTTTCCATCATATTTTTTTATGTATGATCACGCATAACTTTTTACTGAGGCGTCCGATTCCGATTTTTTTTTTCAGTGGATAGGGTGTACTTCGAATTTGGTCCCGTTTGAATTTAAAAGATGAAATCCACCCCCAAGGGTAGCGATTATTGATAACTCACCCTCTGAATTCTGGTCCGTTAACCGATTCTATCAGGCATAACTTTGTACTGGGTTCTTCGATTTGGATGATTCTTTTTTTAATAGATAGGGTATACCTTATATTCGTATTTCGAAAGGAATTAGCCACCCTCACGGGTAGAAAAATAGGGGATAATTGATTTTTCACTATTGATCATTGGCACACACACATACGTAGTTGACAATGACAGATCGCTACTGACATTTTTCTTGTTCTGTCAAAATCAGTATATTTTATGAGAGGATGGAATGATATACAAAGTAATGAAATAAACTAACCAGAACAACGACAATAATTTATATTACAACAAATAGTAAAAGTAGATATATTATCTAACTGGTAATAGTTGAAGTAAGGTGGGTAAGTAAGTATTTTGGAAGTAATCAAAAAACAAGTAGGTGGTATAGTTATTCTAATCCCAATTGGAACGGCAATAAAAATAAGAACACCATGAGGAGTGTTCATATGCACTGCCCGGCAAATGGGAAATTTATATACTACCAGTGTTTTTACTTTCAAAGCGTTCCTGATTCAATCATAAAAAAGTTCAGTCGTGTGGAAGAGAATCCCTTCTCGAAACTTTTTATGTCGGTCCAATTGGGATTAGAAATACTATAATTGGTAGATTTCAGCCACAAAAAATTTAAAAATAAAAACTTTTCAACAAAAAATTAAATCGACGAAATACGGAACTGAAAAGTAAAAAATAAAAACTTTTTAACAAAAAACTAAACCGACGAAAAAATCAACTGAAAAGCAAAAAATAAACCTTCTTAGTCTAAATGATAATTGAGCTCCTAAACTAATGTAAGTAACTGATTTTGAGTTTGAGAAATGATGAGAAGGGGGTTGAAAGTGAAAGTACAGTTGGTTTTGAAATTAGAGACATGGAAATTATTATTTGGGCTCTTCTTCACAAATGAACATGAATTTTTCAGGGTTATCGAAAATTCAACCCTAAAGGGGTAAAATGAGGGTTGAAAATCTGTGTAGTTAGTTTTGAAGTTAGGATCGGGAAAATTGGTAGTTGGGGGACTTTGTTGAAAATAAAAAATACGTGTTTCGGTGTTTTTGGAAAAACAACCCCTAAAGGAGTGAAATTGGGGTTCAATTGGGATTGGCAGTTTGTATAGGAATTCCGTTATTTTTCAAGTCGGGGTCATCAAAATTGGTATTTGAAGTCTTTGTTGCAAATAGAAGAAATATGTATTTCAGTGTTTTTAGAAATTCAACCCCCAAAGAAGTGAAATGGGGGTGAGAGTTTGTATAGAGGTTCCGTTAGTTTTCAAGATAGGGTAGTAAAAACTAGTATTTGAGGTCTTTGTAAAACATACATGTTGCAATGTTTTTATAAATGCAACCCCTAAGGGGTCGAAAGGAGGGGGGTGAAAATATGTGTAAGGGTTCCGTTAGTTTTGAAGTTAGGGCCATAAAAAATTGTATTTGAGGTCATTTTTACAAATAAAGACATGAGTGTTCTAGTATTTTAAGAAATTCCGTCCACAAAGGGGTTAGTGATTTTATAATAGTCATCACAGAAAATACAAAGTTCAACGAATTCGCTGGTACCATCTAGTTATAGTATATAACAGTTAATAGTTGAAGTAAGGTGGGTAAGTCAGTATTTTAAAAGTTATCCAAATTAAGTACATAGCAATTGGTAGATTTCAGCCTCAAAAAAAAAAAAATTTTTTAACAAAAAATTAAACCGAGGAAAAAAGAAACTGAGAAGCAAAAAATAAAATGAACCTTTTTTGTCTTAATAACTAACTAAGCTCCTAAACTAATGTAAGTAACTAATTTTGAGTCGGCGCCAAACAAACGAAGACCATTCAATTACTTTGAAGAAATGATCAAAATAATATAAAAATGCAACGTGAAATCTCCAGCGATAAACAATAACATTCCAAAAATACGCTCTCCGCACGACCACTCGCAACGACACGTAGATTCCTAGATAAAGTAAAGCTAATCGTTGACCTCAATTATCGGATTTTTCCAATATACGTATTTTTAGTCATTATTTGCGATCTGATCGGCGCAGAAAATCCCAGAGTTCAGAGGGGGAATCTCAAACCCTCCGGTATCCGACCCTACAAAAGGGAAATCACATCAAGTCTAGACATCGCTTCCATCCAAACTCACAGCCGTTCGAATGATCAGGTGATTGAAACCCAGTGTCAAAAGTATATCTATTAGGTACTTAAACTCAAACAACACAAATCCTTGATTACTATCGTTTCGGACGTCCATCGTCTTAATGTATTTAAAAGGTTTTCACGACGTTTCGAATGCTTGTATCTGCAATCGTCTTCAGGTGAATACTGATCCTAGCCTATTTCCATTGGCTAGGTTGGTGACAGTGAGCGTCCTCTCCTCGATGCCAAACAAATTTTTGTATATAAAGATAACTAACCATATTCATATTGGCGAGTTTTACAAATGGCGATTCAGCGGAGTGATTATTTGGATTTTGTCATAACGACTGAGGAAAATATTTCTCTAGCTAAATAAAAAACGATAAAAAGCAGAAACTGAATAAAAAAGAGTTCTATTTTGTACAAATGGTGCAAAATATTTTTAATGAAGTTCATTATTATTAAAATAAAAACGATTTTCATACTATTTTGTATAACTGGTTTACAGCGGCGAGATTGATTAGAAAGTTTTTCAGAGAAAGGAAATGTTACTAATCAAAACACAGATGGATTTGATGAAAATAAGTCTGTTTTATACAATTATGACATCGGCGTGACGTAATCCGATGAAAATAGAATAACAAGAATATACTTTTAGCCTATTTTGTACAGAGATAACTTCTGGAAAACACCTTGTTATATGCGTAGAATAGAAATATAAATAATGTAGAGGAACAATGAATGAAGAGATGCAATCGAAAGGTCCCACTGAGCAAGAAACATACCCGGGAGTTTTATTAACGTTTAATTCTTGTACCCGTGACGACATTTCTGAGAAAACATCATTTATAAGTTATGGAGACGTAATATTGCGATGATATTATAAGCATATTGTCACTAATACAGTCCGAAAAATCATCATAGCTTCATTTCCTACCAACCGAACTTTGAGACATTTTCAAAACATCTTGGTGATTTATTTATAGCAATGTGTCTAATTTATGTCTTTCGGATGTTCTGGTTTCAGAACATTTCAATACCATGGGGAAATCGAAGATACGTTTGGTGGTTAAAAAATATGACGTAACTGATTCGTTGCAGAAACGTTCTCATCTGGTCTCGTGTTTTATCTTTGTCTGCTCTGCGGTTAACCTCAAATAAGTGGCGGTATTTTATTTATCGTTTATTGATCTCTAGTGCCGGTTCTATACTACTCAGTGAGTTTTTTTGAGTGTTCAAATTATTGATGGTATTTATTACCTATCTACAAAAAAATCAATGTTTGAAAAAAAATTATGTGTCACATTATCATATTATTTTCTAATAGGCGGGTGATTAATATGATGGTTTGATTTATTTGTGGCATCAGTTTTGACAAAAAATTTGCACCCTAATTCCAAGAATCAACAGGAAATATCCTTAAGACGATTGAAAAACTATTTAAAGATATATTTATGGCCCCTATATCATCCTGTACAATAAGGTAATACATTTGGATTGTATCACAACTCTCAGCTTCAACATGATATATGGATCGACACAAGCAAATACACTATGAACAGTTAAGTATTTCTATATTTTATTGTAGCGTCTGGAGAAATAACCCTATGGTCAATACTCAAAAAAGCAACCAAAAAGCATCATTATCGAACTTATGCGAGGTAATGAGAAATACTTCTGACAGCATTGTTAATAAAATATTTCAATACATATTTTTTTAGGTGCATCACAGAAAGTTGTCCCAACATTTTCGGATTGTTTATTCAATAAAATAGCCATGACATGCAAAACAACGATTATTAAGAGAAACCAAAATCTGAAGCTGTCATCGTAATGAAAACTGAAAGTTCAGGTTCAACGTACCCTTCTTGGAGTTCCGAGATTCCAGTAAATAATCCAGTAGATAATTATTTATATATTTTATGTTCACAGCGAAATGTATATTTTTGTTTATTTTTGTTTGATGTTCCATGTTTTGACATATATTTTTTTATGTCAAATTCGATTTTACTTAAATGATGCATCCCTATCATTCCTATTCAACATATAGATTCAACTAAATCAAACAATATTTATCAATAATTACCTGAATATATATAAACTATTATTCACTGGACGTAATCATTCAATTGATTTTTTATTCATACATTTTAATAATGTATGTCTTGTGATTCATAACTGACCAGGATTTCTAGTAATATAAACTCGACTGAAGACAGACAGCATATGAAGCACAAATGGATATATCATTTCTGTCAAACTTTATGCTCGATAGTGTATTTTCAAATATTGTATTAACTTTCGTAGGAAAACTCTAATGTATTGACTTGAATTGTGAATAATCCACCAATAGCATATGTTGGAAAGATAAATTTAGGTATATGTTCTTAATACATCCAAACGAACCTAAAAAAAGAAACTTGAAACATAACAGCTCAGTTGTTGTTAGTCTATTTGTTATGTCGCGATTTCATTGCGCATACACGTATACAGTATCGGAAAGTTTTATCTTGGGTATGGTGGTTTCATGAGAGCGTAAAGAATAGCTTGCTATATGTTGGGAGAGCATTACAATTTCTCCTCGACTCGCTCGAGGAAGGGATATCGACGTCACGACACAGAGATAGGAGAGTCAGGGCGGTGACGGTCAGCTCAGGACGTCAGTATCGTACCAGCAGCAGTCGGGAGAATGTGTACGCTGCAATGAAGAAGAATCATTGACGATAATTTCACATCAGATAATTTGAACAAATTAAACTGAATCATTGATTCAATTTAATCTGTCGGACGACAGGTAGATCAAAATATATTTGGTGCCGTGGTGGCCGCGAAAACAAAAGAAAATTCTTAAACATAAACAAAAGCAAACGAGATTTCTGTAGTACAATAAAAACAAAAAACTTATTTCTAACAGAAAAACAATTATTTCTTGAGTGGAGAGAAAAAAAAATATTTACAAGAAAAGACAAACCAAATTAAATATTTTGTGTACGGAATTATTTTATTAAATGTTCGAACAAACCACCATTTTGGGCCAAACAATAGCCGAATCTATTGTACAATTCTGTTCTGGTAGCCGCAAGGGTAACTGGTGTTACCTGAGCACACAACTGAATAATTTTTGCCATCAGTTCATCATCATCATTCCGATATACCTCCGATTTTAGCATGCCCCAGAAATAAAAATCGAGAGGTGCTACATCTGGTGATCGAGGTGGCCAGTTGATTATACCTCGCGTACAAATAAACCGATCGGGAAATAATTGATTCAAAAATGTAACCACCGTGCCTGCATTGTGGACAGGACAACCATCATGTTGAAACCATACGTCGTTAAAGTAAACCGGAAGAACTGCAGGAATAATTTGATTTTGCAAAAGTTGCAAATATTTTGCTGCATTTAAATTCCCTTCAATAAAAAATAGGCCTATGATGTGATCGCCTAAAAGTCCCGTCCACACATTTAATTTGCTTGGGTTCTGTGTCCTCACAGCAATACTCAAATGTTTATTTTTACGAGACCAATAACGTACTACGGATGGGTTGTGTTTTCGATGAATTGAGAAGGACGATTCATCGGTAAATAACACCTTTTTTAGAAAGTCATCATTTACACGAAATGCCCTATTGCATTTTTCGAACATCGTTTCAGAAAACTCCATACGTCTGAAATGGTCTCCAGGCAAAAGTTCTTGTGTGGTCTTGACTTTGAAACAATGATAACCGTTTCCCTTCAAAATATTCCTAACAGTTCTTTCATTCAAATTCACTTCGTCGGCGATCTGTCTACTCGAGCAAGGTGTCGTTTCTGCCAATACACACCTTGTGTTTCTCTTAGTTCCCGTTCCTCGGATATTTGTCTAGGATGCGGTGGTGGATTTGTGGGACAACATTTTTTGCAATGTGCTGCCACACACCCAAAATTCTGAAATTTATTAATAATTGAAAGGACAGTCGCTTCCGTAGGTACAGGTCTATCTGCAAAAGCCACTATGAATAGATTTCTAGTATCTTGTACAGAATTACCCCCAAAGTACCACTTAACGATCTGTACTGTCTCTGTGTTGTAAATAGGCGGCATGTTTCAAAAGCTAATAAATTGTCACGTTCTTTTGTTTTCGCAACCAAGGCTCGGCAAGAAATGAGTCGATTCGCTGTGCGATGTGTAGCATTGCCACGTGGTCAGTTAATGCGTCGGGTGGGGTAATAGGAGGGGCGCACAGCAGTACGTGCGTCTCTCTTGTAGATTTCTGTCTATACCCCAGATAAATTGTTTCCGATACTGTATATGTACTTTTGCTGTAACAGCATAGGGTTTGAGTTGAGTTTATTTATGTTATGTTCAATGTTCAAGATATTTTAAACTACGAGCCACTCAAAAAGGTTGTAATTTAATTCGGAAGATGATTTGTACTTACTACGTGAAGTTGTTGGTCAAAATCCAGAAAAGGTGAACACAGTACAGGCTATTAGGTCTGTTACAGGAAAGGAATTCATTATACGAACACTGAAAGACCATTTGATGCTTCTGACACTGTTCAAGAAAAAATCATTTTGTTTCTTTTTAAATTGAATTAATCCAAGAACTAATGCAGAGACGAACACAAAAAACGCCATAAACTCAAAATCGTTCTCGTCAAAGGTTTTTCATGGGTTTGTTTATCATATCATACAACAATCTCCCCCTCCCCTCACCTATCAATGACAGTGCGTTATTAAGGCATGATGGTAATGTGGCAATACCTGTACATTCGGAACAAACGTTAAGACCATAGACGTTAGCGCATAGGATTAACACACAACATGCGGTATTTCTAAGTAACAATTTTTTTCTAACTATTCGCTAGTGGAATTCGTTATTAACATTTTGACGTATATAATGTTTCGAAAAAAAAACATCAAAATTTCTTATTTTGCAACAAATCTTTACAAAGTAGACCACACAAACCTCATATCGACAAAGAGCCCTTGAAAAATGTCATGCAATGATGCAATAAAATATAGGGTGTTGCTTTTGAAAAAGTCGAGTTATTGCGCTATATGCGCTAAAGCCTAAGAAATCGGCTGGAAGTCGAAAACTATTGCAGATAAGTCTAAAAAACCTGGGTGCGTTATATCGACAATTTGGTGGCGAATCCAAAAATGTAACAACAATGGGTGGTTGCCGTTTGAAAATGCAGAACTCATTTGTTTATCTAATTTTGGACATCCTGTATATGAAAAGAAATATTTTCAGAATATGCCTCATTGTCGGAACTATCATTTGAAAAAAAATCTAGTCGATGGCTTGGATAGAAAAAAAAAGATGGAGCTTGCACGCACTCCTGAGTTACCCTGTAAATGGAATCAAATGTATCATTCCATTTTCGTGACTAAAATGTGACATATTTCATCTCAAATTAGTGAGAGGAGTTGTACTTTTAATCACTAGTGATTAAAAATCTTTTTTTCACAAGTGATTAAAAGTGTTATCTAGGTTACCAATAAACAACCATCATACATATTGCTCATAGCGCAGCAACGGTGTACAATTATTCGTATTGAGTAGGCTGGTTTCCAAATTAAATGCAACACAAGCAACGGTAGCGCATATTTTATTGTAGGCTGGTTGCAATTGTGTTTCGACGGGTCGATGACACAATAGTTATTTATGCAACAATTGCAGATTAACTTCTTTTAATTTCTTTCTCAACTTTAATAGAGAACACGCATGATTTGATGTTGATTTTTCTTTGCCTCACTACGGTCCTCAAAAATTACATTTTGGAAAAATAATTTCGCAATTCCCAAAATTTTGTCGAAATTTTCAAATTTAAAAGTGCTCCTCATTTCAAACTCAATTTGACCTTCACTTGAATAAATCCCCCCAAACACTAGCACCAGATGTGGTTGTATCAAGTATATTGATATTCAATACTATTTCTTACAACCCAAACATAAATTCAATCTTACTTTTAATGTGATGTTTCAGTGACAATTGAGAATACTATGACGATAAAATAATTAGTACAATATATAAACGACGTCAGATGAAATTGTAGTTGACAGTTCGAAGCAACTAGCGGTAAAATATTGAACTGTGTGAAGTTACGATGAATACGTCCATCAGAGGCGCTGTGGCGTCTTACCCTGTATAGAGAAAAAACAAGACAAGTCGAATCTTGAAGTTGAAGTCAGATATATTGTCAAGTATTTTCAATTTTGTATTTTTATCTGATTAAAAGAGATAAAAACTTGATTGGAACTATTGTACAAAACAGGCGCTAGAAGTGCGTTTTTAAATGTGATGAAAAAATTGGCGTTTTCAATTTCAAATGATGAAAAACATTGAAAAGAAAAACAATTCCTCAGTTTCTTGTTTAGCTCTCTGGGTGGTAATCTTTATATGCAATTCAAAATATTCCAGAAAATGGGCACAAGCGTGTATCAACATATCGAGTATATTTCCAAAAAAAGTCAGGGAGGGTCCTGAGTGATTCATTTCATTTGAAATTACTGAGTTGATATATTCCATGTCAAAACGTTTTTATTCTTATAATATGATTTTCATAATTGTCAATATAAATAGAAATACACTTTTGTCCCAAAATTTTTGAGTCTTTACGTTTACGGTGCGTGGAAAGTAGGAGAGGAAATTATTTGTTATTTTTGTTGAAATTCAAACTCGATTTGACCTTTATTTGAATATCTTCCCTCAAGAATATTGATAGACAATACTATTTTTACAACCGAAACATAAACTCAACCTTACTTTTGATGTGCCAGTAACAATCGAAATTACTATGAAAATATAGTATATTAAAGTATAAGTGGATAAAAAGGGCTTTAAAACACGCGCGAAATAGAGCAAGTGTTTTTAAGACCAGTTATCCACGAATACTTTACGTTATTTTTTTTTATTGGTGCACTTTGAAATCATATATACTGGTATTATTACTACAAAAAATAGAAATAAGAACTAATAATGCAAGAAGGTTGAATTCGTGATGTGACATCAGTATACCTTTCGTTGTCATGGAAATGAGAAAAACGTTCATTTGCAATTTGTTACCAAAGATCAATATTTGTTGTCACCAGAGCTCAAAAATGAATGATTCTAATATCGATTTTTTGAATAGTGAGGCAGAATCGCGGTTAATACCGCGAAAATCCAGTGATATATCATAAAAAAGAATATGAAAAGTTCATCAAATGGATGGAGGAGCACATATAAATGAACGAATTGTTAGTAATATTTCATTTGACGTTACAAGGTACTCCTGTCAGATCAATAATCAAAAATTTGTCATTTAGACTTCACGTTTCTCGATTTGTTGATGTTGTCATAGTTACCTTTAAAAAACGCGCGTTTTTTAAAGTTCGATTTAAACACGCTGAGGCGTGCTTAAAATGGGTAAAAAGGGGCACCAATAAAAAAAAAAAATTAAACGAAGACAGATGAAATTATAGTTGACAGTTCGAAGCAACAAGCGGTGAAAGCTTGGACTGTGCGTGAAGTAACGATACATACGTCCATCGGAGGCGCTAGGAGTACGTTTGTGATGAGAAGATTCGCATATTCAATTTCAAATTATAAAAAACATTGAACATTTTTCTAAGTTTGTTACTGATCTTTCTAGTTGGTAATCTTTATGGGCAAATGAAAATATTTTGGAAAAGGGGCACATGCATATTTCAACAGTAGGTGTGCACCGGTGGACATCGTTTCACACTAGTTTTTTGCAAACGAAAGAACCTCAAATAATATGCCAAATGCCAAACAAAAAAACAAAAACCTGATTCGACCTCTGACCATGGTAAGGTTAACATGTGGTGTTAACTGGTTGGAGGTCAAGTAAATGTATATTGTGACTGTCTGCCGTTTTTTAACGTGCAATACAAAAATAATCTAAAAATTGTGAAAGTCGAAAAAAGTTTTGTGTATGAAATAGTCCCTTTCTTCTCTACGCCAGTAACCAGGCTGGATGACAACGGACTTGTCGGAAGAAGGGGCGCTCGGGCACTCCTGAGGTGCGTTCGATTATTAACTCCATCGAGTATAATTTACTAAATAGCGTTCGAAAATCGTGAAGTTGTGTATATTTTACTATAAGACTGTCGTTCGAAAATACCAGAGTATTCGCTACCGAGTTAACTCTCGTAACTCTACAAAATAGCTGGGTTTATTTAACTCCACAAAATTGACACAACTCTGGGGGACAGAAAATCTCTTTATGCTGTGTCTCACACTCTCACATCCAACCCAAGATTGAGATTATTTATGTGTATGTGTTTAATTATGTTCACTGATGATAGTTGTAATCTTGGAGAAACATATGGTCTACCAAGTTCATACTGTCCCACTCGAATTCTTAACCTACGACCTATTTTTAACAAAGCTGCTTCGAAACCATCACATGACCTTCGAATCTACCATTGTCATTCCCTACTATAAATACTAACATTTTATTTACAATTGGCGAACAAGATTCTAGAAAAGTTATCTGCTATTGTCAACAATATTTTTCTCCGGTTTTCATCAACTTTCATTGTTCTTGCCATTTTTCGTTTTTTTAACAAACAATAACATAACCCATATTTCCGATATCAGAACCTTCTGTCACTCGGACTTTGTAAACAACTCCAAATAAATTCCGCACCGTTCGAATAAAACATGAATAGTACTTAACTCCAGAGTAAATTTAAGAAACCTTCAAATACTTTACTCTACTCTGGGAGTCTATAATCGAACGCACCTCTGGTATCACTTCGAGTGAGACTTCCAGCGTGCCATACGAAGGGGAGCAAGTGAGATATTACCGCACGAGGCCCTCGGATCTGTGTAGAGGGTTATATAACCGACCACTAAAAATGAATTAGAAGAAGAAGAAGAAAACATACAAAAACCTAACCTCCAAAATTGTCACAAATTTTGTGGATATGGTTAAAGTTTAAACTAAAAATAGTAAAAATTGATGGAATATAAAATTTGTATTGTGGTTTCTATTAATTTTCAGGTTATCATTTTCAGCTCATCAGATGGGGAAGTAGGTATCCTTTTCGAAAAATAAAACAATTAACAAATATTAAAACATGAATGTTTTTGTGGAATTACATAAATTTTGTGGTTGTTTTCTTAATCCTTTATCTAGACATACCGAATGGAGAAAATTAGCAAAACGAACTAGACGAAAACGTATCAGACAGTGCAAAGCCAAATTAAGGGATCAGAAAGAACTCCAAGGTGAGTTTAATGAGGTTTCTTGTCCTTAGATTATATCCTAAAAAAAATTCCGTGGGTTAGAGAACAGGTAAAGTGCATTTACTATTAAGCATGCTTGGCCTTCCCCCTCTTCGTCTTTTTCGCGGAACTCTGTTGAAATAAACAAATTATCTATCTATTTAATGTGGGCCGGTTCCGAGAATCCCGTGCACATATGCTCCTCTATTTGGGCCCATTGTGCGCCCACTTGCTCTGAGAATCAGCTGGGTATGCCGATATCTTTGGCAAAATTCAGCAGTTTCCTCAGATGAATTTCTTTGACATTCACTGGATTCAGAATTATGCTCCCAAGGTCAATCTCTCTCTAGTGCACCAAAGCGGCACACTCAGTGAATATGTGTGACGATGTTATTTTCCAGGCACCATCTGCCAAGGGGATTGTCTGTGATCCCGACGAGCTCCATGTGCCTGTTCAGGTAATTGTATCCCGTTAGGAGCCCAGTCAGTCACAGTCTTGATATCCTATCTGTTGAGTGACAGGAGCTCTTTCGAATTTTCTTTGACGGCCTCTTTGGCCTTCCCCCACTTAATGAACAGTTCTTCTCGAAGGAGCCCGAAGCGGAGCTATTACGAGAAATTCTATAGGCGTACTAAATGATTTAGTTAATGCGAAACACAAGACTTATCAGGAATTCAATCACATTGCCATATTTTTTTTTCGCTACTGAAAAGTACTTAAGGCGTTCAATTTTGCATAGTTATTATAGGAGACACATGATTACTGTCACGGATTGTATGTAATAGGTTCGTGTAGTGTCGTTTTCTTGCATAAAATATCGGTTTGAATCCCCTCCCTGCCAGCCAGCCAGCCAAGAATTTTGCCCATGCGTTTTCTTTGCCATAAGCAACTCACTTAGTTTTATTTGCTGTGTCAGAAAATGTTTATTTTGTTCCTTTGCGTGGTCAATTTTTGGAGTTACTTTTTTTCCAAACATATAGGTACTTGGAATAATATTTTATTTTTTGAGTTATGATTATTTTTTGGAAGATTCTTAGGAGAATATATTATTTTAGTGCAATGTTTATTCCAAAGTTACAATTTTTTTGTTTTATTTACGAATGTTATGACAAAGATACTCAGAATAACATTTTAGTTCTTAAGTTACAATTTTTTTTCAAAGATACAATAATATTTTATTTCTAGAGTTAAAAATTTTGACAACAAAAGGAATTTTCCATGGTATTTAATTTTATTTCAAATTTTGCAGATGACTACGTAACTTTTAGAAGGCCGATAGACGTTCTCGTCCGTTTTGAAAAATTATTAGTCTTAAAAATAGCACAACGTCTATCGGCGTCAAAATTCAAAATCTGTGGAAATACACAATTTTTTTTTTCAATGTTTCTATAACAAATAACATAAAAAATTCCAGGCTATTACCTCATAATTACAAAAATCTGTCTGTGTCACGGCGCAAACGATTTCGGATTTCCCTATGTCCTTCAACGTGTTAATTTATCTTATTGTTTGAGAAAAGTCTATTTTTCTTGTTGATGTTTGTTGAAATTATGTAAAAAGTGTAAACGTAACTAAGTAAGCTTTTTCTTTGTCGCCCTGAAGAAGTCTAAATAAATGGACGAAACGTTGGCAGAACATTTGCGTTGTTGTTTCTTACCTGTTCTCTAGCTCATGAAAAAAAAAATCTATGTTCATTTCCTCTTTTACAGAATTGAGACAATGGCAAAATTCACCGGGTTACAAGATCTACTTAGCAGAAAGTGCAAGAGCAGAGGAATTACGTGAAGAGAAGGAAGCAAAAGCAGCCGAAGAACGTGAAGTCCAGTGGTTGAAAGCAGAGGCAGAAGCACAGATAAAATTCAGAGAATTGCAGTTGAAACAAGCTCAGGCGAGAAAAGAACTAGCCCGACAAAATGAAAAAATCAAACAAGAGTGGGAAAAAGAACAAGAAAGACAGAAAGAGTTGAGAGAGCAGCAAGAAAAAGAACACGAAGAGAACTTGCGGCAACAAGAATTGCTAGACGAGAAAGTTTCTGACTTTCTTGAGAATGGAGGAGATACCCCGGAACATTTGAAAAGTAGGTTGGAGACCAACCCGAACAAGCCACATTGTCCATTCTTTCAAAAAACTTCAGCTTGTCGGTTCTTCGACTATTGTTCTAGAAACCATGTACGTCCTGGAATAAGCAAGATAATACACATCCCGAACTTCTTCTCTCATTACAGCTTGGAAAAGACTGAAAACGAACATACCAGCGATTCAAGCTTGGAATTCGAGAGTCACGAGACATTCGAACAATATCGTGAGTTTTTCTCAGATGTAGTTTCTGAGTTGGAGAAATATGGAAAGATAAAACTATTTTTCACTTGTTGTAATCATGAGGCACACTTGAGAGGTAATGTTTTCATTGAATTCTTCATGACAAGAAGTGCCTTGAAGTGTTACAAAGGATTGAATGGACGATGGTATGGTGGAAAGCAGCTAAGTATACAATTCGCCACAATACCAAGTTGGAAATCTGCTATTTGTGGTGAGTTTGTTGCTGAATGATTGCAGACACTTGTACAAACATTTTCAGTTCATAAGTATTGTTTGAAGTTTATTTTTTGTGGAGGAATTCTCATTTTTGACACTTTTTTGGGATTATCACCTTCCATTTAATTTTATTTTCAGATTATGGAAGGTTATAATCCCAAGGGTCAAGAATTTTCAGTTCATGTTTCTGACTTTTTCACCAGTTAATTACGGAGCTGTCCCAAAACACTGTGTTTACTGCTTTTGGAAGCACACAAGACAGATTTGTTGAAAATATAAACAGGATGTTCATAAAATCAGATGTGGAATCATCTGCGACTGAAAGATAAACTTTAGTCACTATCTTCCATCGTCAAGATAACCTCTTGTGGGGTATTCATGTTGAAAAGGTAAACATTCTCATTGAATATTGATAGAAAGATTTTTCAGTGAATTGAAAAATCCACGATTAAAATGAAGTTATTTTTTGTGAATGTCTAACAGAAAACAACTACTTCCCCGGCTAAAGGTTTTAATGTCAGAAAACACTAATTTCAAAGTGTCTCTCCAAAAGAAATGATTCTAACTTTTTCCATCTTTGCAAAGTGAGATTGCTTCTTAAAAATGTGTTTCCCATTTCTTCCGGTCTTCCTGATGATCGTGGAAGCGTGAAATGGATTTTCGTCGACAAAAATGTATTGAAGACCTAGTGAATGCGATGTCTCTCCTGCAATGTTACTAATGATTTCTGGTGAGTACTCTCTTTGGAAAACATTCTTCTTTGCCTCATTCATCTTTATGAGTTCTTAATTGAGACTGGAATGGAAAATCAAATAACTATCTGAATGAAAATGCAAATTTTCAATTTCAGATTTTTCTTTTGAGTTAGGGCCTTTTCAGAATATCTATCAGATGTAGTTCAATGTCCAGCGTGGCTTTAGCCGGGGAAGTAGTTGTTTTCTGTTAGACATTCACAAAAAATAACTTCATTTTAATCGTGGATTTTTCAATTCACTGAAAAATCTTTCTATCAATATTCAATGAGAATGTTTACCTTTTCCACACAAGACACTTTTGTGCTCGTAAGCACTGTGCTCCTGAACACTTTTTTGAACCAGTGCTTAGTGCTTCGAGCATTTTACGAAAAGGCTTAGTGCTTAGTAATCCTGAAAAGTGCTCCGGAGCACTGAAGTGCTCGGCACTAAGCACTAAGCCTTTCCTTACCTATGATAATAATAATAAATATATTTTATTGAATCCAGCTGATCCAAAGGGCTATCGACCGAGGTCCTGCTGCCCGTGATTACAATATTTCAAATAACATTGTATATGTGTGTTACAGTAGAATAAACTAAAAAACAAAAAATATAAGTAAATATTCTAGAAACGGTTGATTCATTTCTCGATCATAGCGTATCAAAAACTTAGGGTTGAGTGGATAATTCCAGAATTTTCTTGAATGTGGTCTGGTTTGGATGCCTGATGATGGTTTGGATGTTGGGTTCCCTAGTGAGGCAGTATATTCTTATAATGTCTATGTTGCCTTGTTTTTGGCTGACATTTTTAGCAAGTTATTGTATCCTCTGATCTATTGAAGGGGTATTCAGGGTTTGGTATAACAGGAGGTTGGAAGGGTTGTGAAGGGGGTTGTTTGGGTGCCGTATCTTGGATATTTTGCGCAACGATGTTGTTTTGGCTACTTTGAGTTTGTGTGTGGCTTGTTGTTTGCAGTTTAGAAGCAATGCGTATCCATAGTCTATCATGGGTCTGCATAAGGTTTTGTATATGCAGCTGGCTGTCTTCATATCAATGCCCCTTTTTCTGTATATCAAGCTGCTGAAGTGTTTGGCTCGTGATATCATATGCATCTTCTTGATTTTGATGTGTGCGTCAAAATTCATTTGTTGATCAAAAGTGATAGTCAAGTATTTGATGCTTGGTTTGGGTTTGAGGATATGTTGGTTGGTTGATGGTAAGGGTTGGAGAGGAATTGTTGGGTCAGTAGTTGAATATGATGAATTGTGACTTTGTGGGGTTGGTAGAAGATGCCATTTATCGAACCAGTTGTTAGTGTTTATGCTTAGATTTTGGAGGTTGATCATGATTTCTTCTATCTTGTGCTATTAGAGCAGTGTCGTCGAAAAACTGTAGTATGTATCCAGAGTGATTGAAATATTCCGCATTTTGCTGTCGGTGGTTATATATATCAGAGCAGTATATGTTGTATAAGACAAGAGATAGTGGTGATCCTTGTGGGAGGCCCTGTTCTGGGGAAAATTCTTCCGAATGAGTATCCAATATCTTTAGTCTCAGTGCGGTCCAACAGGAAGTTCTCAATCATGTTCAATAAGGGTTTGGGACATGTGAAGTTTGAAGAGAAGACTTGTCCAATGCCTTGTTTATATCTAGCAGCCTTTTTTCTTGTGAGCTTGGTCAGTTCTATGTTGTTGGTCAGTATACATAATGGGTGTAGAGTTCAGTGAGATTTTTTGAATCCGTTCTGGTATCCAGATATTTTATTTCCCACTGATTTTTCGATTCTGTTTTTTTATAAAAGTTTCCAAGCTTTTGCCGAGGACTGGTAGCAATGTGATGGACCTGTAGCTGGATGGTTGGGAGAAATCTGTGTTGGTTTTTGGTAATAATTGTACCTACTTTCCATATTCTGGGTATGAACTGTGTTTTGAAGCAAAATGAATATACAGTGCTCCTCTGAAGTCTGTTCCTCCCCTACTAATTTTTGAACCACCTGGTATATCGCAACGAAATTTGGAGGGCTTAAATAGGAGATAAAAACCTACTTTTTCCTGAAAATCACAGCTAAAAGTTTTAAAATGGCGGCTGAGCTCCATCTTCAATAATTTTTTTAAATAGAACACCCGTATATTATTTCATTTTCGAAATTTGCTAATAATTCTCAACAGTTTTCTCCTAAATTCAATTGTTTTTGAAATATTAACGTTTGCAAAGTGACATTCCGGTTTAAAATGAAGTATGGACTTTGGTCACGTCCGGTAAAACATTTTGCTAAGTAAACGTTGTTATTAATTTGTAGTTAAATCTCTTAATGAATTCGACTAATAAGAGGCATAGAGTTTATTAAGGATAAACATTACCGCTTCATCATCATCAATCAAAACAAATTAGTTAGCTAAAAAATTATAATTTATTTTTGAATAAC
This sequence comes from Gonioctena quinquepunctata, assembly GCA_018342105.1. NCBI lineage: Eukaryota > Metazoa > Arthropoda > Insecta > Coleoptera > Chrysomelidae > Gonioctena > Gonioctena quinquepunctata. The sequence continues at coordinate 205,649 of JAFIRS010001712.1, forward strand.
ACTTTTAACCTCAACAATTATTTCATCAAGTGTTCAATGTGGCCCCCTCCTAAATCTTGACAATAAAGTGCCCTATTATAAATAGCTTCTCTCACGTTGATGAAAGTCTTTTTATCTATTTCTTCACATGTATCTATTATTCTCCGTTCCAACTCTTCTATTGTTTGGCATTCAGTGGCGTAGATTTTTGACTTCAGATACCCCCAAAGGAAAAAATCTAGAGGTGTAAGATCCGGAAATCTTGGTGGCCATTCTGTACTTCCCCTGCGACCTATCCATCGCCCAGGAAAGTTTGTATCGAGGAACTCTCTAGCCATGCGATCGAAAAGGCGAGGTGCCCCATCCTGCTGAAATATGATTTCATGATTTTCAAACTCTTCCTGATTGTTCAATACAATTTGTCTTATTCGAGGTTCAATTTCAGTTTCTAAAAGATTTCTGTAACGAACTCCTGTAAGATTGCCTCTGATGAAAATCGGTCCAACAACGCGATTGCCCAAAATCCCCGCCCAAACATTCACCTTTTTAGGAAACTGGGTACGTACCTCTCTAAATATATGCGGATTAGTATCGCTCCAGTATCATACATTCTGTTTGTTGACTTTTCCATTAAGAAAAAACGTGCATTCGTCTGCGAAACGTACACATTTTAGGAAGCCCCTTTCTCCTTCAATAGTTTTTGTTAACCATTCACAAAATTCAACCCTCCGGTCTGGATGATCCTCCATGAGAGCATGCAGGATTTTCATTTTATAGGGATGAAACTCTAATTTTTTTAGGACACCTCGGACACTTTTGAACTTACTCCACAGGATTCAGCAACTGCAGACGTCGACTGAGTCGGATTGATTACCATTTTTGCAACAATTTCTACCTTTTTTCTTCTGAAAGAGGCGGTCTTCCTGATCTTGGAGCATCTCTCAGTGTACCCATTGCTTGGAGCTTATTTAAAAGTTTGCGCAAATATGACCTCGAAATAGGATTCTTGGGAAATCTATCATTGAACATACGGACTGCTAGATGATAATTTCTTCCAGCTTCTCCAAATATCAAAACTGCTTTAAATTTATCGTCTAAACTACGAGCCATGATCACACTTTTCATAAAAGGATTTAGGCGCTCAGCGGACTATTTGACAGTTAGCAGTTCAGTTTGACAGTAAACAAGATGTTACCACGACAAAGTAGGTTTTTATGTCCTATTTAAGCACTCCAAATTTCGTTGCGATATACCAGGTGGTTCAAAAAATTAGTAGGGGGGGAACGGACTTTAGACAAGCACTGTATATTGATTATGTGCTGATGAATTCTCCTTTCCAGTCTTCTTAATATATCTTTAGTATCATAATCATAGCCAGATGTACTTTTTCCTTTTTCGACCACTGCGAAATATTCTTCTTTTTCGATTGTACATTCATCCTCAGCACTTTCAGCATTGAAATAATTTGTGTTCCATTCAGAAACTGTTTCATAGTGTGTTTGGTCAAAGTTGTTGCCAGTGCTTTCTTTATAGGCATTTTTAAAATGCTTCACAAATATTTGTGCTCTTTCTGGGGGTGTTTCATATTTTTTTCCGTTAATTTCTATTGTGGTTCGGGTGTTGCTTTTTGCTTTTTCGCTTTTTTCGCTAATCCTTTCACATACTTCTATCCACTTGTATTTTGAATTCTTCTATAAGTTTCTGAATGTCCTTATTAAATTTGTTAATTTCATTTTTCAATTCTGAGTCTTGTATGCTCCTGTATTCTCTATATATTTGTCATTTCTTTTTTATTAGGCTTATCTAGAATGGTGGCAGTTAGAGTTTGGTTGAAGTTTATAATTGATTGTTCACTTATCTCTGTATTGTCTTGTTGTTCTAAGTAGTTAATCAACTGTTCGTTAACTTTTTCCATATCAGTTTTTTTGAAGTTGTACAGACAAATTTCCTGTTGATTTGGTATATTCTATAAATTTACAAATGTTTTTGAAATATGAAAACGCGTCCAGCGGCACCCACAAGAACTACTGAACGATTCTGTGTTCTTATATTTTGCATATTCGAGATATTGTTGTTGGTGAAAGCATTGTTTTCAATGTTTTTCCTTGCGAAGTGAGTTTAGAGCTTAACAATTCTTCTTCGAATGCAGAAACTTAATGAATAGACTTTCTACACATGATTATATTCTATTTAGAAATATTTAGGACAGTTGTAGGTAAAACATTAATATTCGTGTGTTGAACTATCTGCAGGCGCGTACTGAGACACTTTGGTGGCCGGGAAACTGTTCACCGAAGGTCCATTGCGATTCTTTACGAACATGGAAATTTTGTTCGAAATATTTTTAGAAGTTTTCATTTAATGTGCTGTGTTAATGTGTTTAGGGTCCGCTTCTATTTATAATTGGTATGTGGGAATTTTTGGTATCATAGATCATTATTTTGTAAAAAACCTAACACTCTCACCCTTCTGAAAAGTGCCTAGTGCTCGCTAAGTCCTATTACTTTCTGAAAGCGCTTAGTGCTTGAATCACTTTTCGTCAGTGCTAGGCCCAGCTCTGCTTCATTGTAAGTTTGAAAATATCCTATATCACAAAGTAGTCAGGCTCCTCAAAGATCACAGTATGTATATGTTTTTGATGGCGAAGTACGCAATAAATCATTAGTAAGATGAAATGTATATATTTTTTTCATCTCAACTTTATCTGCTATGATAATAAAAATGAGTGACAATAGTCGGGCCAGCCCAAATAACGTCTTTGAGAATGCATGCGGAAAGATTGGTGTAGTGCAGGTATGTCCGTACTTAATTCTCTCTAAATGTAAATTACCAGGGTCAGATTTGGAATTGTAAAGGAAATAATTAAGGAGAATTCAATAACCCATTAAGTAAACTAGTGTGGAAACTGAGTATGATAGAATTAATAATTGTATTGAAAATTAAACTATATTATAGGATATATCAGTCACATTTTGTAAGAATAATCACCTTCTCTGGATGATGAATCATTTAGATTAATTATAATGGGTAATATTTGATAATCCAAAATTTTTTCTCGTTCCCAATTTGTACCAATAAGATTTTCAGTGTGTTTATACAATTTGCCCAATTTTTCGTAATAACTTTATTTATTGCTTCTTTCCTTATATTCAATACAGCCTCGTTACTGTAGCCCTTTTGTCCTATATTCTTGTTATAAAATATTTTGCATTGTACCCATATTAGTTCAATAGCATTAAATTGGCAGTAGTATGGTGGTAGTCGTAGAATAGAATGACCCCTTTTATAAAATAATTCATCAGTCGCATATGCAATTTTTTTATGCTGCACAATATCTAACAGTTCACATTTAAAGGCCCGCTGAAAAATGCATATATTTTCAGTCTGCAGCCATTGTATGATTTCATCCTTGGTCGACTAGGAATTTGGATTTTTTTTCAGAAGTGTTGAATAGTACCATTATAATCAATGATGGTTTCTGAGTCTCGGTAATAATTGTTCTGCCATTGACTTTTCGAATAATTTCAAATTCATATTAAGTATCATGGTAATCAGCACTTTGGTTTTTAGTTGAAAATTTAAGACCGGCACAATTAATAAATCCATCTTTATTTCTAGCATGAACAATTATGTATTGTTTACCTTCTGAGCTACTTTTGCTCGGCACAGATTTTACATCATCGTCATGCCAAGTTTGCAATGTATTACTTCCATATTGAAAACATCCACGTTTCATCGAGGAAAATCACATCTAAGGGACTATCACATGAAGCATTATTCATCACATATTCTCTCAAAAACTTTACCCGTTTTCATGCAATCTCTGTTCTTTCCATTAGAGCCCTTCTACTATTATATTTTGAAACGAAAATCTAGACCTTTTAAATTTAAACCCAAGGTTGTGTTACAAACATCTATAATATGTCTATTTAGTAGTTCTTGTTATAGGTTTTCTCTTGTTACAAACTGTTAATTTTCTGTCACGCAATAAATAACTGTATGTATTGCAGATTTAACTCCTTCAGGCAAATCTCGTGTTTTCCAAGATTTTCTCTTTGCAGGGACCCAATAAAAATAAAATAAAACCATTACATTTAATTTGTTGTAACAGAAATAAAAAACTTACAGTTGTTATACGTGGGCCTTCATAAAATTAGAAATTGTCCTAGGGCTTGATTTTAATGCGTCAGCTGAACAATTAATAACAGACATGTTTTCAGTGGGAGTGTCTTTTTTATTTTGGAAATACTCCAAAACATTTAACACAAGTTTCCTACTTTGCTTTTCAAATTTGGTTGAAACTGTATCACAAACTCATCACAACAGAAGAAGCAGCACAACAACCAGAAGGATCAACACATTCAAAATGAGGCAATTTCCAGACTAATTTCGTGTCCCCCTCTGTTTATGATAGGAAGTACATCTTATTGGCCATCCTGCTCTAGTATAAGTAATTTCTACGTAACGCTAGTCATAGCTTATTCAGGGGCGATCTGGGCGTGCCTTAAGTAAATCTCAAACAAATGGAAAGGGCTTAGAAGTATATGTCTGGTCTCACCAATGATTTATTGCCTACTTCACCATCCGGAAACTTTTCAACTTTACAATATATAATTTGACTTAATTTTAATTTTCTGAAAATCTGATAGATGGAAAATAATCTAATAAAAAGTATTTTGCTCCTGATACTGCTGGTACCAATTTTGTTTGGAGGAAATGTGTTCTTGCCAAGTAGCTCAGTTGGATTTTCTCTATATCTGATGTACCGATAGTTTGAGTTGAATATTCTATTCGAGAAGCTGAATATCACTTTGGAAATTCACATTCTGCAGAAATGCACTGTTGTCAGGTTATGGATAATATAATTCAATAATGTTTCTGCTAGAACAATGAAAATATTTATGGAATGACAAGTGTTTATGGAGTGGACAAATATTTATGGAGTGGACAAGTGATAGTCACATTTATTTCAATCAAATGCAAACTACATTCACTTATATTAATTTTATGAGAAATAACATAGCAAGGGAATGTTGGTTACTTGGGCCCATATGATATCAAAATTTAAATTTTATCGGACTTTCATTAAGACCAAAGGAAGTTATAAAGCCAAGAGGGGTAACAGCTCGCCACTGTGTACTTTCACTTTATTGTCAGTCCAATAAGAATTAACTTTTTACATTATGTAGATCTATATGAGTTCTGCGCCTCTTGCCGGGTTATTCTTCAGAAAAATCATTATATAAGTGTAATAAGTATTTGGAAAACGCATTGGGGTAAACAAGAGCTTTTCCACTCTTAAAAATTTGAATGAAAACTCTAAAATACATTCATTTTTGTTCTTTGGAAATGCATTGTTTGCTGAGTTGATCAATATGATTCACTGGCAATCTGATATTGTATGAGTTTACTTATTTTAGGTTTGTATGATCATCTATGACTGGTATTTTTTATTCCATGTAATAATAATCAGAATCAGATTTGCTTTATTGCCATAGAAAATCAGTTCTGTGGACAAAGCTTACCTACAGCTAAGACACAGTATAAACTACATTCAAACAAAATAAAACTAACTCGTAATAGTATTAAATTCAAAGATAATAAATGGGCACAGGTTATCCAACAGTACAAGCCCAATAACAGCATAGTGACAAAATTACAACTGTGTAATCTTTTCTAACTACAACTTATCTCATTGGCGACAGACAGACTACGTCTAAATAACTCATCTAACTGATATTATATAATATTATAAGACTTTTTTGTTGTTGTTGGAACGATTTTAATTAACTCTGACTCATTACAAACTATTCAGTGTTATGGTGCATCTGATTATCAGAGAATTACTTATCAAAATACTCTGTTGAAAAATAGGGGGTGAAAAAAGTTGTCAGTGCACTCTTCGGAGTCGAAAAGATTATTGGAGATTTTGTATATGAATAAAATGAAATAGAAAACTAGATTGCTTTTATAGGAAAGGTAATGTCTGATAGAAAAATCTATATTTTTTTTATCCTGATCATCTTCTGCACAATCTTTCTTGAATTCTCTGGTATTTCTATTGATAAAATCCAAAGTCCTAGTGGTTTTTGGCTATCAAAGTTTAATTTATGGTCTACAAATTTATTTTTTTTATTCTTTAATTTGATAAAACCATATTTCTGCAGCTTTAAAAATCTCACTCTGACACTGCTGATCAAATGATACCGAAGTAAGTGAACCTATACCGTTTCACATCATATTTTTTTTATTATGTTGCTATAAATATTGATTGCCATTATCCATAACTTGAAAACAGCACATTTTCACAGGATTTGGAGCTCCTTGAAACGAAAATGGTACCATCTGAATAGGCTAAAGAGCTAAAATACCACATTTGTTCATTTGTTTTGCATTGATCAAAGTTGAATCTTTTTGAAAATCAGATTATGGCATAGAAAAAGGGAAAGATTTCTTATGAATATTCTCCAATAGAATTCAAATATTCTTTTTTTTCCATCAAAATCAATCATTAAATAAAATATATATTCATTTCTAGGTCTACATTTCGTTAAGCGTTGTCCCAAAGGCAATAGCTGCAACTTTCTTCATGTTTTTCGAAACCCAAGAAACTTGTACAGTTCATATGAGGAAACCAATGACAGGAGTCAGAGACATAAAAACAGGTAATTATGTGAATGCTATTTAAAATTTTAACTAGCATTATAGTAATAAAAATGATTATTTGAATAGCTAAATGATTAGTTGAACACCAAAGAATTTGGTTCCTTGCAGATCATATCAAATACACATTCCAGTGTGAAGTCTGACCGTGTTTTTTATATTTTTGGGTAGATTGGCAGGTTAATAATAACTTCATCCATTCCACGAAAGAGTACATTCATTCATAATAGAAATACATTTAATGTATAAACAAACAATTTTTGTTTTAGGGAATAGCAATAGCGAGGTTGTATTGTCCCAAACAGCATTCAATATTCCTTGAATGATCATGGAATATTCTTTCTGGAATATTCTTCAACATGCTAGGAATATTCATATCTTTGATAGAATATTCTCTGAAAGTGTTGCTGGGGGAAAATGGAAATATTCCAAGTATATTCCGAATATGCACATAACGTTCCAGGATTATTCTGTTTAGAATATTCCCTGAATAAGATTAAGAAGTATTTCTCGAATATCCAACGAATATTAAAGGAATAAAAAAATATATTTGTTTGGGAATATCCCAAAAACATATTCCATGAATATCCCCCGAATATTGAGAATAATCCAGGAATAATCCAGGAATATTTTCCAAAGAACCTGTTACTACAGATTTCCATAAAAAAAATCGAGCATTTTGAAAACCAGAAAATTATACCCCATCCATTATACTTACCCATGGGGGTCGAAGATCATTTTTAGGTTTTTGTTCTATCATACATATAAGAGTGTGATAAACATATACCTGTATATTCCATACAATGCAGGAAAAATTATTCGTGTAAATATTTTTCAAACATTAATTCAAAAGACCAACAAAAAATAATCTTTTTTTTCTGCCTTGAATCATTCCATGAAAAGTCAACCTTGTATAATTTATTCAATTATATTAAAAGGCCAAAATGCAGTAGTCAATTTTGACAAATCTTATAAACAAGCTAGGATATTGATTCCTGGTATTTAAATAATAGGAATTCTCCAATGAAATAAATGTATAAATATCTGAATTTTTGAACTTTCGGTCTATGATTCTGAAATAATTGTATATTAAATATATTGAACTGAGTCTTTCATTCTCAATTGTGCATAAATAAACATAACTGAACATATACAAATATAACTGGACATATACTTCATTAAATTAAAATATAACAAATTATCAGGTACTATGTTCCATTTTTTTAACTATTTGTCCTCTTCATCCTCTACTGGGATATATCTGAAAAAAAATATATATAAAATAAATTCATTTTTCAATAGGTACCTTACCAAAACTGTTGAATATTCGCCAATTTGGTGATTTGGTGTATTGTGAATTGTTCTCCACAAATATTCAGCAAGCATGAATTATATGTCTAACATTACTTGCATACCTTACCAAAACTGTTAAATATTCGCCAATTTGGTGTATTGTGAATTGTTCTTCACAAATATGCAGCAAACATGAATTATATATCTAACATTACTTGCAACACTCTCAAAATGAATACAGTTAGCTTGAGAATATTTGAAAGTAATAAAGTAAATATTTATATTAATTTGATTGAATATATTAAGCATTTTAAATTTATTAATTATCTCTATTTATCTAGTAATTACATTTTGAAACGCTATTCGATTTGATCAAGAAAATAAGTTCAGTAATAAATTACAAAATTCACCTACCCTTGCCTTTTCAGCCTATCTTTTGATTTGGCCAATGACTGACCACAATTCCAATATCTTTTAATGTTGTTTCTTTATAGCATTGTATTGCCTCTGAAAATAATTCTAATTGATTAACTCATTCATGCAGTTGTTCCAAAAAAGTTCTTTATCACATTCTAATTATTCAAGGGGACTCATAAGCAAGCGGTCTCCCGAAAAATTTAAAGAGAAACAATGACCCACAAGACTATATTGGGATGAATGAACTAATTGAAATTGTTAATGATATGAATATTTACTTACGTGATGTATTAAAAATTAATTATAAACTATAACTTTTTATGAAAAGAGATACACAGAAACGTGGACCTCCAAACCAAACACAGACAACTTAGTTGTTACAACTAGCAAACATGGCACCATATGGCCTATACACATATACACGCACTCGCAATACGCAGGCGCAGGAACGAAAAGCCAAAGTATAATAATTAAGCTAAGCTTAGCAGACAGAAATGACTGTCGCTGACCGTTCAGAGATTTTGATTGGTTCTCACGATGTGCCTCGATATATTGACAACCAATCACAATTCGAATAATATATGTAATACCTTTTATTCAGATGAAACAGTTTTTACTCCCATTGAAAATATATCTTCATCCCCAAGTGGTGATATTCATGGATTTTTTTTTTCACTTCTAGTACTTTTATATATATATCACGCTCACTATAATTATGATTAATATCCATTGAAATACGTATAGGAATGATCTGTGAATATTCCATGAATACGTAAAACATAATATTTGATCGTGAATATTCCATGGACATTCGTACATGAATATTACATGAACATTCCTACAAGAATATTATATGAGTATTCATACAGGAATATTCCAAAAAGAATACTCCTGGTATATTCAATTTGGAATATTCCAGGTATATTCCCCAGATAACACATGGACATCCAATGGATATCCATTGGACATCCTTCATGAATTTTATGGATGTACTATGGACATCCAATTTATATCTTATGGACATCCGATGGATGTCCAAAGCGGAACAACCTGTACATCCATAGAATATCCTTCAAGGATATCCATAAGATATCCTCCAGAGATGTCCATAAGATATACTTCAAAGATATCTTTCAAATCCGTCGATGGATATCCATTTCAAAGCAAGTAAAAAAACAAAACATGAGATTTTTCCAAAAAACATAATCCATATGTACGAGCATGAAAGAAACTCAGAAATGGACACAATAAAAATCAATCTTGCAATTTAAACTTATCCATATTTGCTCCGGATATCTTATGGCTATCCATATGATATCTTCTGAAGGATATCCATTTCAAATCCGTCGACGGATATCTTATATATGTCCATTTAAAATCCAGTAGAAAAATGAATGATGAGATTTATCCAAAAAATTCAATCTATATATGTACAAGCATGAAAGAACCTCAGAAATAGACACTTATTAAAATCAATCTTGCGATTTAAACTCATTCATAATTGCTGTGGATACTTATGGATATCCATAGGATATCTTCTGAATGATATCCATTTCAAATCCGTCAATGGATATCTCATGGATGTCCATTTCAAATCCAGGGATATCCCGACCAGAATTGGACATGAAATGGATATCCATAGGATATCCTGTGTTATCTGGGCCCTTGAATGTGCCAGAAGCATATATATATATATATATATATATATATATATATATAGTGTTGAAGAAGGGTAGTCTCGTGACTGGACTAGTTGAAAATAACTATGAATTTGAAATAAACTTTGTAGAAAGGATATTCCTTGAGGTTGCAGTCAAAATAATGGCCTATGAGAACTTACTAACTTCTATAGATTTGTTTAAAATCGTATTTCACAATTGTGTTTTCTTTTTTCTCCACAGCTTGTCTTGATAATGAAAATAAACATTTTCGAAAGCTTGACTAAATAAGAAAGAGTTTTTCTTTTTCTCATAGGCCATTATTTTGACTGCAACCTCAAGGAATATCCTTTCTACAAAGTTTATTTCAAATTCATAGTTATTTTATATATTCTAGGCATATCTCATGAATATTCTGAATATATTCTTCTTTTTGGGGATATTTAGGGAATATTCCAGGAATATACGGTGCTGTCTGGGGTTTCAAATTGGTATCTGTTGAAATTGTAAAAATGTTAATTTTCAGAGAATCTGATACTCGAAATTGGAGGTGGTCCGAGTCTCCAGAAAGGATTTCTGAGTCATCTAATAGGGAAGCCAATGGAAGAAATCATAGACATAAAAACAGGTGAGAATAAATAATGCCTTTGATAAATTTTGGTGGATGAAGTGTCAATATATTGATTTTCAGACACAAACAATCTGATACCAGGAATTCAAGATGGTCAGAGTCTCCAGAGAGGATTCCTGTCGCTGAATGGGAAACAGATAAAGACGACCAAAGAAAATCAAAGTCTCATAGTAGTCATAGATCTCAAAGAAAGCAAAGTAGACATCGAGAAAATAGTAGTTCATCACGGCATTCAGTCTCCTCCAGACGCAGTAGAAACAGTGATAGAAGGACCCGTTCTAGAACCCCTGAAAGGAACCGCAAACGAGCAAGAAGCAGATCAAAGAGTCCTGGGTCACATAAATCTCATAGACATGAAATGCTTCCTTAAATACAGTTGTGATATATTTTTTTTGTTTCATTCCATGTGCCTTTTTAATTCCTGGTAGAATTTGACACTATTGAAAATTTCATAGAATAAAAAGTTAAATGTTCATTTGTATACCTACATCTCTAAAAATTATAAATCCAACAAATGAACATTTCTCTTGCAACACTTATAGAGCCTAGAAAATACTACACATTTGATTCTTAGAATGAACAACACTTTCTGTTTGTGAAACTTTGGCAAATCTTTCTTCTTCATCCTAGGTATCAAATGGTTGCTCAGGATATTATGAAACAATTGTAAATCATTTTGACTACCAATGTTGAGCATATGCAACAATCAATGTAAATATAGTGAAAGCAACAGATTGTAGGGGGGTCGATATGGCTCTTCAGCGTCTCCGTACCTCGACCTATAATGTCTTTTGTACATTGTCTTTCATCTATTCAAGACTCGGGATTCCAAGACTCCTTGCGAAGCTTATTAGTTTCCTGGGATCTAAGTTCCTGATGTCTGAGGATGTTAATCAAACTACTTGGAGGGCCTTAAGCCTTTTGCACAATAGCGCTTGGCATTCTCGAAGCAAGTGTTCTGCAGTTTCAGCGAAGTTCTCGCAGTGACGGCGCAGTTCACCATCTAATCTATCAATTTTTTGAGGTGATACCTAGAGGACAATGTCCGGTGAGCAGTCCCGTTACCAGTTTCAGGTCTTTCTTGTCCAACTCAAGAAGGTGTTTAGCTTCTCTTTGTCTTGGGTTTTAATTTGGTCAGCTTCCCAGCATCAAAACTCCTTGATGTGGGCTTTGGAAAGACCATAGAAGGGTTTTGGGTCAGAAAATTGAGTGTTTGCCCCTTCCTTGGCAAGGCTATCTGCTTCCTCATTGCCTTTGATTCCCTTGTGACCTGGACACACATCAGAGGGGCCTGATTGTTTGTAGTCAGTTGTCTTTAGAGCTTTCAGGGCTGCTTGGCTGTCTGATAGGATATAGATCTTTGCTCCCCTAGAGCCTCTTTCGAGGCATGGGTCTCTGCTTGAATGGAGCTTTGCCTAATATTTAGAGAGCCTAAAATTGAGACCTGTTACTTCCACTCCAGCCTTTCATCCATCTTGGAACCATCGGTATACCAAACTGATGCATTCCTTTCTAGTTGAGGCCCATTCGTTGTGAATATATGGTGGTTGTTTATAACAACTTCATAATTCACTTCAAAGTCGTGCCTAGCTGGCAAAATGTCTGATGGCTTGTACCTGGATTCTAGAGGAATATTTTCCAAAATATTCAGATTTCCAGCTTTCAAGTTCGATGTCTGAAGGCACTCTTTGCCAGTTGAAAGCAACATGGAGCAGATTGTATGGATGAAAAGATAATTATATATCTAGACTCATGTCAACAAGCATTCCAGATATATAAATGAAGTCATTCCTAGCTACTGGATAGTCTATTCAGGTCTGTTGTTTAATTGTACAGTGAATCTTGGAATGAAATGTATAGTAATGGGTAACTTTTGAAAAAGTTTTGAACATTGTTTGGTAGTTCAAACTCTGTGTGATGGGAAACAAATACAGCATTTTTTGTATTAGGACCCGTGGGCACACTAATCAGCACTAGATCATTCCACCATTGCTTGGCTTCAATATGCTGTCATAATTCATAATTTATATCCTGTTACAGTTACTGAAAAAATCAAAATCAAATGTAAGGTAAATGTACCTTTTACCTTACACCTCTTAAGGTTTGGTTATAGCTAAATAAAAAAACCGCTAAAAAAAAAAGATTACACCGCTAAAAAACTAAGCTAATTACTTTTTTCCACATTTTAAACTTTCTGGTCCATATTTAAAAATTAGCAATAAATTAATGTACTCAAGTTTAAAATGATTTTTCCCACAAGTTCAAATTTAGTTGGATTTCATGAAAATCGGAACCAGGGAGTAAAACTATTTTTTTATTGCCAACATTTCGGAATCGTTTATTCCTTTTTCAAAGCTGAAATGACAATAGTTGTAATGTAGTAGACGAAAAACGGAACTTAATTTCTATGACCCACCTTTAAAATTAAGTTAATCCTGATTATGAATTCAACTTCAGACAATTGTTGCGAGGTGGTGATCGAGACAAATTCTGTTGATTAATTTCGCAGATAACTACCCCGCGAAATTAATTAACATCATCATCAATAAACGCTACAGAACAGGCAAGAGATTCTCCCCAAAGAAAGGTGTTACTTTTTCAAATTTCCATTTATTGATGGATTCACATACAAAATCAAAAGTTGTTTATCAACGGAATATCACAAGTTCGCCTTTTGCAATTTAACAGGAAAATTATTCACTCAGTTAAAAGACAGAATACCGACGGAATCAGATTCAAGTTTGATATATAGGATTACCTGTGAATGCGGAAGATGTTACATAGGACAAACTAAACAATATTCAAAAACCAGAATGTACCAGCATAAATATGACTGTTACGAAAAGAATAAAAATAAAAAACAGCACTTGTTGCTTACCATTTGGAAGCATCTTGTAATTTCGATTCGGTAAAAATTCTAGAAAGAGAGACATCTTATCCAAAGAGATTGTTAGGAGAAATGATCCAAATTAACCCCCATGAAAATAGTGTAAACCAAAAAAGTGACACACAAAATTTTACCAAAATATATACACATATTCTAGAAAGGTACAAGAGAAAGAACAGATTTCCGAACAATAGATAAATCAGTTTTGGTTTTTATAGCTACACAGCGCTCGAATGTTTCAGGGAGATGTTCAGTTGCTTATTGACCATACACCAACCTACGTCTATATTTTAATGTGTCTGTGCTTGTTTTACGTTATTTTTGAGTGTGTAATGTGTATTTTGTGCCAATGTGTATTTTACCGACAGGAATTTGTCTCGATCACCACCTCGCAACAATTGTCTGAAGTTGAATTCATAATCAGGATTAACTTAATTTTAAAGGTGGGTCATAGAAATTAAGTTCCGTTTTTCATCTACTACATGTAACTATTGTCATTTCAGCTTTGAAAAAGGAATAAGCGATTCCGAAACGTTAGCAATAAAAAAATTGTTTTACTCCCTGGTCCCGATTCCCGTGAAATCCAACTAAATACTTAAGTTTACTATGATAAAACTTTCAATTAACTGTGAATTTTAAATTTTTTGAAATGGTACCGTCACCGACCAAATTCAACGCTGTTTCCTATTACCGACCACGTGAGCACATTTTACCGACCAGTAAAAAAACTAGTTGAGTTATCTTGAAATATTTTTTAAATTTAACGTTCCATTGCAATATGTTTTGTAAAATATGAAATAAATGTAAAAAATATTACTTATAAAACATATGGAATAATTGTGATCACATATATAACCGGTCTAAAAGTAATGAAAACCTTTAGGTGAATGTACATTTTAAATAAAATATATTTAAGAACGAACTTAAGGACAAAAAAACAGTTTCTCAACTTTTTCTCAAATCTCTATTTAAGGAACTGAATAAACCGTGTTTATTAATTGAGGTGGGTTCACTGATATTGCAAACGATATCTTCATCTAAATAACTTGGGATATCTTCCATTGGTCATGGTGATTGTTTTCACAGAGGCTCCATTTACATCAATGATTCCCGAAAAGTAGTTCCCTTCATAAATTATAATAATATAGTCACCAACTTTTTTGTTTCAGAGTAGGTTCTTTTTTTTGGTTTTGGGGTAGCTAATTTGGATGTTTCATTATTCTCATACTTCTGTTTTCGTTTTCGGTCTGCCTTTTCATTTTGCTTTTCAGCATCAACTCTTTTTTGGTAGATACTCAATATATTCGTCTGAGGATACTACGGTAGGTGTTAAGTTTTTCACAACCTTTTTTATTTTTGCATCAATATTAATGTTTGCAATATATTCAGGTTACGTGTTATCTATTTGGAAAGCAGATACATTTTGTCAGTTATTGTTTCATCGTAGTCTTGATCATTAAAATCACCAGTAGCTTCAGATTCGTGGGATATTTGTTTCCAAAAATCAAATAAACCTGTGTCTTTCTCGAGACCTCTCCATTCATTGCCGCTATTTTTATCAGTCTATGGGTGTATTATTTTTTCCATTTCCCTCAAAAAATTCTTCAAAGTTGGGCTACTAAGCACATCTTCAACAGCTATGGCCGTATTAGATTTAGGTAAAGTATTTGAACTACTTTTGTTTTCAAGTTGAGTTAGTAGTTTGGAAAAGTCAACGTTGTTCACATCAAACGAAAAAATGCCACATGATTTAAATCCATTTTTGACAGTGCTTTCCCTGATAACTTCTAGCAATGAAATATCAAGCTGACCTGCAACATCTTCTCTTTTTAGTTTTTTGCCATTATTTACAATTCTCCACTGTTGTATTCTATTTTTCCATGCGTTCTTTAAAGGTCGGAAAATCGAAACATCTTAAAGGTTGATGCAAGTGAGTTGAATTGGGTAACAAGTGCTATAAGAATTATTCCTTTTTCCCTGCAAAATTTGGACAGTGGCAAATTCAGATGGGATGAATGATCATTCAGAAATAAAATAAAGAGCAACGGACATTGGTTCTGATGACCCATGGATAGACCATATTCAAGAAGCTTTCCCCCATCATCCACCCATTGTCTGAGTGACCCATTCCCCAAATTGCAGGCATATTTTTTATTTTGTTCACAGGCATTTTCCTATATGGAAATGAAACTAAAGGTGGTGACACTGTCTATCCACTGGCTTCGAGTAACTGTAAAACCTAGATCTTGTAAATACAGGACCCAATTATCAATAATTTCTTCTTCAGTTTTCGTCAAGACTGGATACTTGTTATTTTTTTATCAATCAAGGTGCTTCTTGGAACATTGAATTTTCTTGCAGCCTATCTTACACCAAGACCATTTATGATCTTGTGAATATTTTTTTTTTGTCTTTACATTTGTGAGTCTGGCAAATAAAATGAATGAACTACCTGCTAAAGTATACAAAAAATTTCTCTTATTTTATTTCTGTATCATTAGTCCAAATTTTTTTATATTTTTTATATTAAGTAGGTGAAAACTATAAATGAGAAGAAAACAAAATTGTTAAAAAACAATATAGGTCGTTAATAGCTTTTTACCAACCGGTCGGTAATAGGCAAATCACAATTATTTTTTTTATCCTTATGCCGACAACATTTCAGCAATAAATAAATTGAATAAAGGATATGTCTATGACAACTTGAGATATATTAGAGTATTTTGTAAATAGGTTAGTGTTCATTATTGAATAGCCAGTGCAAAAGTTCAGAATCAGAACTGAGAAAAGATAGAGTAGAGTTTAATGTACTGTTTCTGAACAATTTGAAAAAATAAAAAGTTTTTTTCACGCTCTTTTAGAGGTGATTTTAAAATATTTGGCGGTCGGTGATAGATTTCGATACTAAACAAATAATACAAATTTAAAAAAAGTAAGTTTAAGATGTATTCAGTTTCTGGATTAAAAAATATGTGCTGTTCTCCTATTACCGACCAAATGGTCGGTAATAGGAATGCATTGAATTGTGATAAACCTTTTACCAACCACTTTATTTTAAGCTATTTAATAATGTTTTTTTGAGCAAATGGACATATTTTTCATGCAATAAAAAGAAAAAATGTATGATTCAACCCATGTTAAAGTATGTTTGCTCTTACTTAGTAAAAATGTTTTTTTTTTTAATTTCGAAATCAAGCCTTTTTTATAAGAAAACGGACCTGGTCCGCACTCTGAGGCCAAAAAACTTGAACTGACGAATAGCTAGAGCATGAGGTAGACTAAACGCCAAGCTGAATATATTATCAAGTATCTTCAGCACCATCTGACATAATTAATAACATTACTATATTGGTATTTCCTCCTATATTCAGATTTCAAACAGTAAATACGCTAACAGTCGGCAATAGCTATATACCTTATAATTTGCCCGCATGGATTTTGAGGTCATAATTTTTTTCTTGTTCGAAGATCACGAGCTGGACTAGTAAAACGCATTACTCAAATTTTATAGCCATCGTTTTGGCTAAATTTTCGCCTTCTTTAGGGCTATAATAAAAAGAGTTCATAATTAGAAAATCATCATCATAATAATTTTTTAACACCTTTTTGATTTGATGCAAGGAATTTGAGGATTACAATTATAATGAATATATGGCGCCATACTGATATTTTTCGTTCCTCAATTGAAAATAATCCATATTAATGCAGATGGAATTTTAAAACAATTTCCAATTTTGTTGTTCATTAAAGCTGATTTTAGATGATGAATCGATGGAAAAGGCCACTATGGCTTTTTAATTTTTTTATGCCTTTGACCTGTTGATCAAAATGTCTTGATATCCCAATTCTGGACTTCCAAATTATGTTAGTTTTTGGGAGCTAAGCTCCAAATATCTGATGCCCCTTAATGAAACCCCTTCGAAAATCTTGAGCCTTTTGCAAAACAGCGCTTGGCAATTGCAAAGTAGGCATTCTGTTCTATCCAATTTTTGAGGTGATACCTACCTCAGAGGACAATGTGAGGTGAGGTTACCTTCCAAGCAGATCTTTTGAATCAATCAGATCGACTTGTTCTGTAGGAAATTCTATGGAAAACAATTATGAACTTGGTACATCATTGACATTACTTGCTTCATTTCAATTCTGAAAGACTGTTATTGAAGATACTTAGGTGATGGATGCAAATAACCTTATCCTTTGAAATCCCACATGACGATACTTACTTTAACTCATTTGGCGTTTTTGAATTCAACATAATCTAGAAGGCAAATTTTTGACCCTAAAGGATAAGTGTATTGACTGAAGCAATGCATTTTACAATAGGTTAAAACATTCAAATGACATTCGAGTATTCCTCATCATTGTGCAGGCAGTCTAGTCTTGACAAAGGATGTTGAGATGAGGAAACAAACTCTGTTATGATTAAATTATGTCAACTCATATCACTATCTATGTTTAAAAAAATCGAAACAGCTAGTCGCCGTCAATAATTCAAAACAGCATCAGTGCAAATATCAGGGTTTTAATAACCTTTTTTTGGAAGGGGGAGTTAATCCTTTATGGACACCTTGCGGTGGTGTGAGAGTCCCTGAGTGAGATTTACCCACTAAAACCAAAACTCCTTAGGCTCGTCTGGCTGTGGCCTCCGATGACACTTGAGCCTTTTGGCCCATTGTATCTTATCTGATAAGAATTCAGGTCCGAGAGATCTCAGTTGATCTGCTACACAATAGCTCTCCACTTGTCACCTTTTGTTTTACCATGTCGTATCCATGGTTGCCGATTAAGGGCCACTTCGAGGTCCCTCCTAGCAACTGTAACTACTGCTGTGGCTATCTTGCAGTCTTGAGGGTTCATCTGGATGGCTCTTATTCCTTGTTCAGTTTCCTGAATGAAGAGTTCTCTTCCGATCCTGTAGAACGCTCGGAACCGCATCCTCTCCAGTGCCTGAAAAAAACCGAGGCCAAGAGTTGTCCTCTTTCCCTTTCGGCTCAGTGGTCATTTGTTGAGGGGGAAGGGGTTGGTCCAGCCCTGTGGTGTCTCATGCACAGGGTTAAGGCTGATTACTACAAATTGGAATTTAGGTCTGTTTGCCAGAGCCTCGTTGGTCGCGGCCGCCCCCTCCCTCAGGTGCGGATACAAGGGGTGGGGGAATTGGTGCAATTGGAGTTTAGTTCGTTGCGCGTCAATAGTCTAATAGTCAACCAACACGCACGATTTCTTTTGTGATTTTGTTGAGAGTTGTTGCCATGTATCCCATTGACCATGACAGAAAACCGCCTTCTCGGTCTTGCCCTTATGCACATCCATAGGCATATTCCGGGAAAGTTATTACAAGATTTTCAAAGACTGGCCATAAGAAGAGATTGGTAATATTTAAGTTTAAAATAACTATTATAATTGAAAAGGGAAACATTCTCAATTGAATAGAAAAACTTTTCTGAAAATTGAAAAATCTACGACAAAAATGAAGTTATTTTTTGTAATAACTAACAAAAACAACTACTTCCCGGCTAAAGCCAACTACATCTGGGATATATTGCGAAAGGACCCTAATTCAAAAGAAAAAATCTGAAAGTGGAAACTTGCATTTTTATTCAAATAGTTATTTGATTTTCTATTCCAGTCTCAATTAAGGACTCATATAGATGGATGAGGCAAATGAGAATGATTTCCAGAAAGGAGTACTCTCCAAAAACCATTTGTAACATTGATGCAAGAATGGCATTGCATTCACTAGGTCTTCAATACAGGAAGAATTGGGAAACACTATTTTTAGAAGCAATTTCACTATGCAATGATGAAAAAGTGTTAGAAACATTTCATCTGGAGTGACACTTGTGAAATCAGTGTTTTTTGACATCAATACCAGTCATGTGGGATTGATTTGTTTGATAACATGAACATGATGTTCATGAAATCAGACATGGAATCATCTGCGACTGAAAGATAAACTTTAGTCACTATTTCCATCGTTCAAGATAACCTCTCGGGAGGTATTCATGTTGAAGAAGGAAACATCTCAATATCTATCAGATGTAGTTCAATGTCCAGCGTGGCTTTAGCCGGGGGAACTAGTTGTTTTCTGTTAGATATTACAAAAAATTACTTCATTATTGTCGTAGATTTTTCAATTTTCAGAAAATTTAATTTTCAATTGGGAATGTTTCTTTTCAACATAACCTTCCATCTTGAACGATGGAAGATAGTGACTAAAGCTTATCTTTCAGTCGCAGATGATTTCATGAACATTCTGTTAATGTTATCAAAGAAATCAACTCTTATAATAATATTAATATATATATATATATATATATATATATATATATATATATATATATATATATATATCTATATCTATCTAGCTACCTACATTACACAAAAATATTTTTTTAGTGTGTAAACCCATGCGTTTTTATTTCACATCTCTAAAGACAGAGCACTATTGAAATTCAACTGTATTTCTCGACAGCAACTGCACTATGGATTTCTATATTTTTTAGATCAAATTTTCTAAAAGATAAGTTATCACACAAAAAGTGCCCCTCCCCGTCCACCGAACGAAATCCTGGATCACCCCCAATAAATTGTGAAATGGGAGATTGGTGATTTTCGTGAATACAAAACAAACGAAATAATTTTTAAAACTTGTTGCAAAGCGAGGGAAGTTGTGAAGTTTGTGAAAAATGAGCTGCGTTCACAGATGGGCAACGAAAGGTTAGATTCGCTGATGATAATTAAATCTGAAAAGGACCATTGTGATTCGATGGATATTCAACATACAGTGCGACGTTTAATAGTCCCTCCCCCCATTTCAAATGGCATGGGGGGGGGGGTCAAGTGGCATATCGTTGAAAAGATAACTCAATTCTCTTTCCAACAATCCAGTTTTTTTTCAATTTCGTTAATATGTTTTTTCACAATATGTGCCTTTTCAACGATGTGCCACTTGACCCCCTATGCAATTTGAAGTTTCCAAGTTGATATTCCCCCCCGCGCCATCTATCGGGCAATCGCAGTGTCTTTCAGTTCAAAAAGTAGTATCGGTGATATCATTGTTTATAGAGTCTTCTGTCTCTATAAACAATAGTGATTGAAGTAATTGAATACGTTTTTGTTTTTTTTCATTGTTCTACATCGAACCGTTCAAAAGTTAATACGGGGGGGTATTGAAAGCCGCACTGTATAATAAGTGCGTGGACTAAGTTAGAAACACGATGAATACAAATTTTACAGTGAACTAATTTGTTTATTGAACAATACATTTTATAATGATTATTTGAATCGTTTCTTTGTTTTTAAAGCTGAGAGTTTATTTTAAGTTTCATTTCAGTAAAATCAAAACAAATATTGTTTTATTATTATTAAAAAAATATTATATATATTAGATATTTTATCTCATGGGTATTGATATTTGTTGAAAGTAATGAGTACGTATTGGCAGTTGGGAAAATCGCATACAAATCCTCCCCCAGTAATACGCCTTCGGTTCGTCTCTGCTAACAGGCATGAACTTTCTCATTATTCTCATTATTCTGATTGAAATCGTTTTGCGACAACCTTTAGGTAGATTTTTCGGAAACTCATAACCTTCTTCAATTCCTAAAAATCGGGCGAAACCTAAAAATTATCTCCTCAGTTTAGTCTTCCGGCCCTCTGTTACTTTTATAGCGATTGTATTATATAGCTTTTCAATCACACGATGAATAAAAGAGAACCGGATATTACAAACAATAAAATGAGAAGTATGAGGACTCGATGCGTCGGCTTCGGGAACAAATAAAAAAAGATCTAATCAAGAATGCAAGAGAAACTGTTACGGAAACGAGTACCGTACGCCACGGCATGCTGTGTCAATTCTAGCCCACGTAAAGTGAGCTCTCGGAACTTCAATAATTTTCCAGGGATTTCTAGTTCTCATGACCTGTATATAATGCATCGCATGCGAGTGGCAGTTCGATAGTCCATGGCAACAAAAGGATGTACCTATTAGTAACCATCATCGCACTAAAATGTCTATAATACTATGGTGTATATGGTGTATTCACTTATACCTTTAAAATATTGGGACAAACTGGGGGACACCATCCCACTTGATAAAGGGAGTTTCAGATGGAGCCATCGTCGTTTCTTGTCATAATTCAGTAATCCGTTCTGTGATTGTGCTTTTGTCGCCTTTAAGGTTATGTCAATTCGTTGTGAAATATTTTGAGGGTGATCGATCGATGTAATATATTTTAGAAGAACAAACTATCCCATGTACCTAAGCAGCACAGAGTCATAAAATTAACATAATGACTTCTTATACCGTCTTAAAGACCACGTATTTGTAATGTTTTAGAACCGAAAAGTTAATGTGCGTTTTATAACCTGTAGGCGTTGTTATGACGTCGTGTAGTAGATTTAACGAGAGTACAATAAAGAATTCTTGAGATGAAGTTGAACTGTGGTTTGTATGTTAATAAATTGTATGTGTCGTTAAGTAGAACTTAAGAGCAGTTGCTGTGAGGTTATTATGACAATAGACATATGTGGTACTAATGAATAGATTTTTGAAAACGTTTCTACGACTACATATTGTACTCATGTAATGTAGTTTTATCAACTGATGAACTTTGGTCGTGATGATAACATTATGTACCTATGGTTAGATTATTTTTGTTGGTTATGTAATTTTTGTTGGTTAGGTATATTGTGTTATGTATATAGAATATTCAGTTCCGTATGAATAATTAAAATGCCAAAACAAAAATCCAATCTGCCTCACAAGAGAACTGGAGCGTATAGAAAATTAAAAAAAAAATATAAAGAGGAAGGAGTGCCTACCCCAAAATTAACATCTGAAATAATTAATCAGTCTATCGGGACACTGCAAAAAAATTCATCCAGTTCCTTCAATTGTTTTCACAACAAGGAAAGACATAAATAATATGTATGTGCATTTCGAGTGATAAATAAAAAATATTTAAATATAACTGTTCAACATAATTAACATAACCCCTATTGTAAATGTCAATTGTCAGTTATTCTAGCGTTATCCATTAGGCGGAACTAGCGGAATGCTTATGCACCAGTGTATATCTTTTTCTATTTTGAATATTTTGATAGCGTTACGACGTTAGTACAACAAACTTGCTACTTGTGGTCACAGCGACTACATTACAACTTGTTTATGTAAGATATTGCGTTGTCTTTGAGACACTCGTAAACTATTCTGTGATAGTACATACCGGAGTAATTACAACTTTTCGACACTAGAAGGATCTATGTTTTTCGATTGGTTGATAACATCATTCTGGTAGCCATAATGGAACAAAGATATAAAAAAAAATATGGGACCCTGGGTATTATATCAATTCAAAAATCAGATGTGCTAATCAAGTATCTTTCGTAATATGGTCTTCATACGATTAATGAGAAAAATTGATGAAATAATTTTTTTCTGAAATGAAAATAAATATTTATCTCTCTTCATTTTCGAGGCGCATGAATTTTAAGAGAGTAGAATTGGATTTTGATCGTAAAAATGGATTTGCTTGGTTACTAGAGTTTCAGAGCAATTCTTAAAGACACATAAATGAAAATCATTGTTATCTCGATAATTATCATGGCCATTTGTTGTTAGTATATATAGTGGATATAGGACATTACCACAGAGTATCATGAACATGTAAAGGAAGACTGAATTATATATTATATTAATATTATATAAAATCTTTTGATATGGTATACATATTGTAATACTATGTTACAAGGATTATGACCTTCATGCATAATGATATAATGACTATACTAAGACCACAGAACGACGTTATAATAATATTCAATCCAACCCTTTTGCGACTGGCTTATATAGTCCATATTGGCAAGTCATTACCACTACTTTATAACGTCGATGTGACGTCGCAAGAGTGTGCCTTTTTGTCGTATTGGCATACATAGCGACGTCTTAGCATATTACAAGACATAAGTCATGGACTTTTGCGAAAGGTCTAGTAGACGTCTGTACAACCGAATTATGACCTCTGTGTGCTACTTGGGTATTTATGTCAGTATTATATAGAATTTTCGGGTAGTGTTCCGAAATAATTCTAATTATGAACAATTGTAGTGCGTACCAATTTTGTATGGTTAATTTTCTGTTGATACGGCTCCACCGAGTTGGTGCTTGTTCAAAATGTATATGGAAAGTGGAAAATGCCTAACAAATGTCATAAATTATAATTAACATGTGATTTGAACGTTTCTTATTGCTAAAAGAGGCGGAGAAGGGTCTTTTCTTGATCTTTGAACCTCCGAAAGTATTTGAGAACGACGCGTTTTGACTTCGAATTCGTGTTCATGAGGCAAAATACGTAGGTAACACATCAAGCGGCAAGACTCAACTCAACGGAACCGTTATCAACAATTAATTTGGACAATCCCGCTTTGCTTGAGAAGTTGAATTTTATTAATTTTTTCTGTTCAAGATATTGAAATTTCATTCCATGCAGACATGTCTCAGGAAAGAACTTACATGTTTTGTATAATTTTCAGCAAATGACAATGCATGAATGTCTCTACTCCACAAAAACTTTTTTAAATACTTCTTTTTGATGATTGAATAATTGATGAATAAAAAATGAAATTTTCCCCAAGATTATATGAAGTGTTGGATAATTCTCCTCTGTTCAATTTACAGTATTATCAGGAAAAAAAAAACTTTTTTGTTGTTGCCTTGTGTGACACTTCTGACATAGAATGCATCATTGAGTCAGAAATCCAATCTTATGGTTTTTATGCTTTTTGCAATGAATTAAGAATAAAATGTAGAATGAGGAAACGCTTCGGGTATTTTTGTATTTGCAAGAACAATAAGATAATTGATTTGGGTAGAATTGAATATATTATAAAACTCATAATCAGTCAAAAAATTGATTCCAAGATTCCTTTGATTGAAATATTTACATGTTATATATATTTTAATGTTGATCACTGCATTTGAATCTGTTCGATTGTTTATCATTATTGCCATATTTATTTTGGAATATAAGTTGATTATTAATTACGAATATACAATACACGGAAAAATCCTTTCAATAAGTGATGATATCGAAATAGATAAATATGTATTTGCTAGTAATTTCAACAAAGAAAATATTTTGAGAAATTCGACATACATGCTGGATCCACAATTACAAAGGACGTTTGCTCATGATAAAAATCTTATGATGGAGCGGATAATGCTTTTATGAGGGGCTATAAATTACATACAATTACTTAATTTAGCTTTCAAAGCAATAAAAGTACGGGAGATGCAATCTTCCGCTTTCTGAAAAATTCTAGTCTGAAGGAAGTGAGCACTGCAGTATTTTGCATCATATCTAAAGCTTTTGACTGTTACATACGCTTCATTCATCTCTATAGCTTCAAAGGACGAAGCTCCAATTGGATCGAGTCCTATCTGAGTGAAAGAACTTCTCAGCTTTTGGGAAAATTAAGAGGTGTTCACTATTTTGGAGGCAACACGACTACCTTATCGCAAGAACTCAAATTACCTTCATAGTAAAATGTATCGTATATGTATAAATTGATTCGTATCTTCTCTGAACTACCTTTGCCCGTTGTAATAATTTTTTTCAACTTGTGATTGTAAATTATCTGGTAACTAGCAAGTCAAATATTTTTTTATTACTTTTATATTTATTTTTTATATTATGTATATATATTTTGTACAAAAAGTTTGGCCGCCCGCGTGCGGTGCACGCGCTGCACACCTGATAGGATCGGCACTGCAAATACTTCATGTTTCTAAAATACAATCACCAAAATTTCAAGAAAATCGCATTATTAATAAGTGAGAGAGAAATAAACAACCTATTAGGAAAAGTGATTTTAATGCCTGAAATATTGACACTTTTTTCCTTCAGAACGTTTAAATGATCTCTCATCATTCGAAACATTCAGTATTCTCCAAATTTATATTAAATTTTGAATGTTAACTATCAGTTTTCCTAGCCGGAAGAAAATATCTTCTCTCGCATCTCATAGAGGAATTATCGTCGTGTATTGAATTAATAGGAAAGTATTCGTTCATCTCGACGGCGCCTCTCATATAAGTTTTCTCTGTAAAACAAATTCCATCTGATGGGACGCTCAAAGCTTTCTCCAATATGCATTCGAGCAAAATGTTACAATTCAGTTTGTGAATGAAAAAATGTATGGAAATCATTTTGAAATTGAATTCATTTCATAGACCCGATCATGCCAGCATTCCTCTTTGGGACTTTTTCCATCGAGCTCCTTTTATTTGTTTTCTGTAATATATAGCGTCTGTTGAATTGCATAGATGGCGCACATGACACGACTTTGAAATACTGGACTTCATTACGGAATTATGAACATTCCTATATTCAGTATTACCGATGATACGTTGGCTGAATAAGGGTATTAATTATTAAAAAACCTTCATTTCTGATTTATTTTTTGTCCAAGGGAACATTTTTCATTTCCGAATTTTACACCCCAGGTAGTGAACATACCCCTATCAGGAAATATGTTATATCTCAGAGAGTATAGCCAATAGGAGAATTAATTTTGTACGAAGGTATATATTCCATATTTAGGTAGGTACTGAAGAAGTGTTAAAACGATCCCCTGAATATTTAAATAATTTTTCCGCCTACCTCTATCCAAAGTTTACAATTCCTGGCCTCCCTAGAGAGGAAAAGTACTTTTCCTCCCTAGGGAGGAAAAGTAAAAATGACGTCATGGTACGTCATCAATAAAATAACTTATACGGCATTGACGACCTAAACTATATTATATTATATAGCTATACATTTTACCGTTTATTTATAGAACACCCTGTATTTTGCAAAATGTTAGAAATCAGTAAATTGTTATTTTAATTCAACGACTTTTATATGAATAATTTGACTTCAATTCATAGATTCATCCGGTTTTCGAATTTAGGACAGAAATATTATAGCGTGCTATGGTCGATTGACAGATTAACAGTTTCAAAGTGTGATACGCTATAATATATCTACAAAATATAAAATAATATTTAAAAAATGAGTGATTCGACCGAATTTGAAGATATGAATAATACACCACCGGATATTTTGGAACAAGTTAATATAACAGTAAAATCTCTATTACCCCAAAAATCTAAAGAAAAATACGAAAAACAGTATTTACATTTCAATCAATGGACCGAAGGAAAGCATATTCGTACCTACTCAGAAAATGTTAATTTGGGGTATTTTTCGCTATTAGCAAATATATTAAAACCCTCTACATTGTGGTCCAAGTATTCGATGCTACGTACGATGCTTCCAATAAAAGAAAATGTGGATATTAAATACCCAAAATTAATTGC
This sequence comes from Gonioctena quinquepunctata, assembly GCA_018342105.1. Taxonomy (NCBI): domain Eukaryota; kingdom Metazoa; phylum Arthropoda; class Insecta; order Coleoptera; family Chrysomelidae; genus Gonioctena; species Gonioctena quinquepunctata. Next base: position 232,540 of record JAFIRS010001712.1, read on the forward strand.
TTTCTTGAAAAGACAAAACCAGGGATATAAACCTAATAAGGCAAAAACCTTCTCAAGAGAGGAAGTGAATAAATTTTTACTAGAAGCCCCCGATGATAATTATTTATTAATGAAGGTAAGATATTTTCAAGAAGTAAATATATTAAGAAAATAAAAGTTAAACGGCAAATATTATAATAGAGCTCCAACAATACGCTGTGTTCATGATTCCGCAGAAGTTGCCTGTGAGTCCCGGTAGCGCAACGAGTTGGTGCACCGCTCACTGTTCATGATAAGCTTGCAGATGTTGGTTCGAATTCCGGCGTCGACAGCTTCTTTTTTTTAAATTCTTTTTTCTTTGTTTTGTAGGTTCTCCTCATTTTCGGAATTTCTGGAGCATGCAGGTGCCACGAGCTCCTTGAAATGGCCACTACATATATTGAAGATAAAGGTTCAATTTTAATAGTAAATATACCAAATTCTAAAACAATTATACACAGAACGTTTCTAATCAATGCTTCACCGGGAAATGGCTCTAATTATATTGACATTCATAGAAAATATATATCGCTACGCCCTGAAACAGATCAGGTACACGTTTATTTGTCTGCTATAGAGGAGAAAAATGTATCAACCAAATGGTTGGAAAAAATACTATAGCTAAAATTCCTAAAAAAATTGCAGAATTTTTAAAACTGCCTACTGCCATAAATTATACCGGGCATAGTTTCAGAAGAACCTCGGCAAGTTTAAAGCAACACGGAGGTTAGAAGTCTACGAATATCGCTGAAGGGTATGTGGAGCAATCTCTAGCAAAAAAGCGAAAAATTTCGAACCAAATGATGGAAGTCAATGAAATTAATGAAATTGATTGTAATCAGCCAAGTACGAGTACTTCCGGGGGATACCAGCTGTATAATAATGTTGTTAATGAAAATATCACGGAAACTGCGTTGGCTCCAGCTCTCACTTCTAGTGGTATTCAAATAACCACTGCTCAAAACTTAGTTTTAGTTCTTTAATAAATTTTGTTTGTTAGTTACATAAATAAATTATTTAAAAATGACTTGTTACTTGGGGGAGGCAGAAAAATCATATGTATAACATGGGGGTGAAGTGCCTTTTCCTCCCTTGAATGAAACTTCATCTTCGGGAGGAAAAGTAGCACTTTCCTCCCTTGTTATACAAATGGCTATTAAACTTTGACATCGTTAATTTTTCAGTGTACTGTTAACTTGAATGGTTTTAACTTGAAAGTAACGTCATATCCACCCAATACCAACTCCTCCCGAATCTTTCAGTATTTGGCGACTTCAATCTCCCAAAAATCACCTGGCCTACCTAACAGTTTCAATCTCTCTGAATATTTGTTCTCAGATCTACTCCTTAACTGCAAACTATCTCAGCTTATAGACAAGCCCACTCGTTTCCGTCAAAACCAAAATCCGTCATTTCTCGATCTGATTCTAACATCCGTCCACAATATCTTATCTCAGAAATCAACTACGACGCCCCAATAGGCGAATCAGACCATATTATGTTATCAATAAATTATCATAAGTCTAACGAACTATACCGCACTACCATCAACTTCGCCACCTCATCCCATGACATACAGAATTACAACTGGCAACAGCTATCAACCATCAATGACATGGAGGAAATGTACACAACCGTATTAGAGAAGATGATTTATAAAAACACGAAAACTGTAAAATCCAAACAAAACCCTAAGAAACCCTGGCTAAATGAACAACTGATCAGGCATATCCGTTATGGAGTAAATTCGAAAGATCTGGCCGTGAAGAAGATTTCGACATACACAGGCAATACTCAAACTGGCTCGATTTGAGTATAAAACAAGCACGTTTAAACTATGAAGACTCATTGATCGAGAGACCCAAGGCCTTTTACTCATACTGCCGCCGGCACCTTTCATCGGAGGTATCGGAGCCCATAATACAATCCCCAAATGGTCAAATGAGCTCATCAAACTCCGCCACTCACGTACAACGTAAGCGACAATCAGCTGAAATCCGGGAACTCACAGGTTGATCTGGGTGACACTGTGACTAGTGATTCAAGTTGGTCACATTTCGAACATCGCGAAAAAGGCAAACCAATTACTTTATCTCCTCAAGAAAACCTTCACGAATCCTACACCTGAATTGGCAACGAGACTATATGCAACATACGTGAGACCCACGCTCGTATTTGCCGCACCAGTATGGTCCCCTTGGCTCGTGAGAGACAAACGTCCTTGAAAGGATTCAAAGATCAGCGACTTGTTGGCCGAGATCAATACGAAATCTACCATATGAGGAACGCCTCGAAAAAATGAAGCTTACTTCTCTTCAAACACGTCAGCTGCGTGGTGATTTAATACAAATGTATCGTATAACACATGACTTGTTCCCTTCCCCTGGACATCCCCCACACATCAACAACGACACCCGCCTCCGAGGTCATCCTTAGAATGCATTTCATATCGAATAGAGCCTTCGAAGACTGGAACAAACTGCCAATGGAAGTAGTGTGTGCACCAACTATATCTACATTCAAATCAAGGCTTGATTCGTTGTGCCTTTGACGTTTATAGACATGTTGATTCCGTTTTTACATACATCCTCGATTTGTATACTGTGCTATAGCAGGCTATGCCTTTGTACCTATTGTTTATAATAATAATTGTTGCAGAAAGATTTTGATTTATCATTATTATTTAATCATTCATGAATGATCGCGGTGTAATACAGCATTACAACTGAAAAAGGGACAGTAGCCAATAAGAAGTCACCTGTGGGACAATAACAAAAAACAATAGATACATATAAACAGGACGATCGCGAACGAAATATATTACAACGTTCAAATTTAGTGAATAATTCGGGCTCCAACGATTGTCCGACGTACATTTAACCCGCAGTTAAGATCTTTCTGTCCGCTAGTGTCTGAATAACTATGCGTTTCATACGATAATTTATGTAATTGAACAATTCCTCAACGTTTGGATGGTGCTGGATTCCCATGGTTACTGGAAGGATCTCACACCCGATTAATTCTATTCGCCAGTGTCTACAGGACTATTCAAGTAAGTGGTAATGCTGTTCGTATTTGCTTTAACTGTACAAAATAATTGAGATAATACAGTCCATTTTAGTTCTTTCCAAATAACGAGTTATCGATCTGCAACAATATTAATAATAATAATTTTCGACCGTCGAATAGGTCAGCGCTGAATTTAGCTGGGGTGAATTTAATGTCATAATTATGTCAAGTATTGGAAAGAAACAAAGTAATTTGGGAGTTGAAAGTAGGAATATGATGGTTGGATGGAAGAGCAAGCTCTGCAATGATGTTTCATGCGCAGATATTGAATCCTGCCTTTTGTTAGGTTCTATGTACAGAGTATGTTACCTTTCAATAAAAGCATTTATTATTATTATTATTATCAAGACATTTTGTCTAATAGGTCAAAAAAATAAATGAGTTAAATTGCCTTAATAATGATCTTTTCAACCGAATTACTTCCTAAAATCAACTATTTCGATACTCTTTTCGACGATGAGCATATTATTTCACTATTGTCTCTCTTTAATGTATAACGGGTGACAATGGGACTAGGGCCATGTCTATATCTCCTTCACTTGACAACCGATTTGAATGAAATTTTGTTCATAGATATGAGACACATTTTCGGATCGACAGACATATGGAAACAAAATGGCCAATTTCCGGTTTCGCAAGAATAGCCACCAAATTCGGTTTTTCAAATAGAACACCCTGCATGTTTGATGTTTTTCGGATTCTACGGCTCAAATTACATACGACACGTTGCCAAATTTTTATTTTACAATTGAAAAAAAAAACTCATTTTTTTTTAGGTCAGGAGGCCTTGATCACGTTAAAATCTATACTAATTAACTCATAGTAATAGTAATTTCATCGATAAGATCAATAACAAATCCTACAGCAGGAATTGAACTTTTCTGAACGCATTTTTAACGAAAAAATAGTTTTTTTTCAAATGGTACCCATCGAGGCCATCTTGCCATTCGATAGAGAATTTAATTACCAATTCAACGATATTCATTATGTTCCACTTTCTTTTTTTTCTAAACGTAGAAAACAAAATAAATGAAATCAATCTGGAAAACTTGGTAGGTAACATGACATCTATTCATTCTTTTAAACTTTACTTCAGAATGGTAGCAATGAATAACCAAAAATAATCGACTTGACAATATGTTATAATCATAAACCCATTACAGAAAAGATAACTTTAATATAATAAAACTGTTTGAATAAATCTAACGACTGAAACAGTGAAACATTCAACGTACAAATTATTACTCACAATACCATTATCCTGTTTCCAATAGAAGAGTTTCACAACCATCGAAATGTCATTTTATTTATTAATAACCAATGATATCTTCGAAGTGTTGCCGGATTTCCCTAACACATAGACTAGTTCTATTTATTGTACACCTCATCAAATTTATCAGTTCGTCAGCAGGAATTTCCTGAAATGCGCGCACAACTCTATCTCTCAAGTCCTCCAAAGAAGTTGGTATTCTCGAGTATACTTTGGATTGTAAGTGATCCCATTAATAAAAATCAATGGGGGTTGAATCGGATGATCTGGCTGGCCATCTGATTGGACCATTTGTTCCAATCCTTCTCTGCCCATAGGTATCAATAAGATATTGCCGAACAACATTAGCATCATGTTGTCCTGCACCATCCTGCTGACAAAACATATTTTCCCTGATGTTCTCAGGTAAATCGTTGATATTATTTTGAATATCATTCTCTAAGAAATGTAGATATCTTAGGCCCGTCAAAGGCCCGTCGAAAAGAATTAGTCCAATGCTTCTTGTCCCTATGATTCCTACCCAGACGTCGAATCCAGATCTTTCTTGAAAATTACCTTCTCTCAGCAACCTAGGATTTGCATGAGCCCAATACCTTGTTATTCCTATTGAACATACCGTTATTCGTAGACCTGGACTCATCTGTTAACAGTATCTTCGAGACAAAACCATTATTCAAATCATGATGACGCTAAAGCCAACTACAATAAGTTAAAGGGAAAAATGGAACATTAGTTTCCGCTTCTTCACTGACGATGAAGTGGATGTGGTTTTGATCAGCTGGTTCTTCCCTTAGCATCTTTTCCAATTTCCTGAAATAGGTACGCGATGGGCACCGTCTTAACGGATAATGAACAGCGTATAGCATACCAGCATTGACAGCGTTCTTTTGATTTTCTCCGTATATCAATATCATATCGATTTGTTTGTTTCGACAATAACGATTATTATTTTCCATTTCAAAAAAACTATTTACAAACGAAACGAGATAACAAGTGAAATTGGTATTTCACTTTTGACATGACATTAATCACCTACTGTTTTCCATGATTCCACGGCTACCTTTCATTTCATCAAACCTAAACGGATATCTCATTGGAATTTGTAGGCATCGTATAAAATATTGTACAAATTCAATGATTGATCGTTTTTAGTTTTGAACAAGAAGCAAGTGGTACATAATGTATATCGTTGAATTGGTAATTGAATTCTCTATCGAATGGCAAGATGGCCGTCGGTAGGTACCATTTGAAAAAAACAATTTTTTCGATGAAAATGCGTTCAGATAATTTCAATTCCTGCTGTAGGATTTGTTATTGATCTTATCGATGAAATGACTATGACTATGAGTTACTGATGTATAGATTCTAACGTAATCAAGGCCTCCTGGGCTAAAAGAAAAATTAAGAATTTTTCTTTTCAATCATGAAATGAATATTTGGCAACACCGTCGTATGTAATTCGAGCCGTAGAATCCAAAAAACATCAAACATACAGGGTGTTTCTATTTGTAAAATCAAAGTTGGTGGCTATTCTGGCGAAACCCGAGGTCGGCCATTTTGTTTCAATATGTCTGTCAATCCGAAATTGTGTCTCATATCTATGTACAAAATTTCATTCAAATCGGTTGATAAGTGAAGGAGATATAGGCATGGCCCTAGTCCCATTGTCACCCGGTATATGTACATTTTACCCCAAACACGAGGTAGCTGCTGTGAACCGTTAAGGAGATCCCTCGACTGTCTTCCGTTCCCATCATCGGAATAATTCCGGTACTCCATTATGTTGTAGTGTCATCAGAACTACATATGTGTGCCAAGTTTCGACAGAATCGATTCACAGGTGTAAAATCAATAAATCATTCCCTATTCTTCTACCCTTAGGGGGTGTAAGTTCCTTTCAAATTCGAATGAGATCAACTTTCAAGCACAACCTTTACAATGAAAAAAGAATTATCTAAATCGTATAACCCAGTACCAACTTATGCATTATAGAATCGGTTAAGAAGTAAAAATTCAGTGGGTGAACCAACAATTATCCCCCATTTTCCCTCCCTTAAGAGTGTTTTTTTTTTTCAAATCCCAATGGGACTAACTTCGAAGTATACTTCATACATTCAAATGAGAATCATCAAAGTTGGACAACAACTCTGTGAAGAGTTATGCGTGGCCATACATAAACAAATATATGCGTTGACTAGATAACCTCCTCCTTTTTTTTCGTCGGTTAAAAAGACAAAAATGATAATTTGAGGTTCCTTGATTGTTAACAATGAGAATTCAATTCAGATTCCAGAATAATGATTACTCTAAATACATTTCTTATATTGGCAATTACCAAATCTTATTGATTTTGTTCGAGATATCAATATTTTTTAATTAAATCGGAAGAAAAAGCGCTGCTTGGTTGCTTTATAGGCGTGCGCTAACCAAATAGTTGGATATACGTGAAAATAAAAAAGACGTTCAGAAAATTTCAATTCCTGCTGTAGGATTTGTTAGTGATCTTATCGATGAAATGACTATTACTATGAGTTACTGATATAAATTAGTATAGATTTTAACCTAATCAAGGTCCCTTTTTTTAGCCGGCTGAAAAACAAATTGAGAAATTATATTTTTTTAATTGTAAAATAATAATTTGGCAACACTGTCGAATGTAATTTGAGCCGTATAAAATCCGAAAAACATGAAACATACAACGTGTTCCATTTGAAAAATCGAAGTTGGTGGCTATTTTGGCGAAACCGGAAGTCGGCCATTTTGTTAACATATGTTTATCGTTCCGAAATTGTGTCTCATATCTATGTACAAAGTATCATTCGAATCGGTTGATAAGTGGAGGAGATAAAGGCATGGCCCTAGTCCCATTGTCACCCGGTATAAATAGTAAACACTCGAATCACATGACATTGATATTTATTTAATCAACTAGTGTATTAATGGTGGCGATTAATGATCGAGATATTTTAACGCGAGAGCGAAGCGAGCGCGTTAATGTTCAAGATCATTAATCGCCATTTTAATATACGAGTTGATTACAAAAAAATTCCGTCGACCTCGTTCCTGGGGTCAACGTGAAATTTTCGATATCCATTTGCTTCAACTAGGAGGAAACTTAAATATTTGGATTTCAAAATACATAAACTTGACAGCGCGAAGGTAATATGATTTTACATTTGAATAATAGGAGTTAGAACTACCACAAAGGCTTCCTGGTCTTCTGATACTTTAGAGAAAGCGGTGAAACTTATTGAAGAAGATGGATTTTCTATACGAAAAGCTGCTGAAGTTTCGAATATTCCATTCTCGAGTCTACAGAAAAGATTTAATAAAAAAAATAACTTAGCGCCACGTCTGGGACGGCTGACTGTGTTCAGCGCTGAACAAGAAAAGCAATTGGCCGACTTGTTAAAGAAGATGGCGAACATTTTTTATGGATGCACAGCTACAGAAATAAGAAAAGTGGCGTTTGAGTACGCTGAGAACATGAACTTGAAACACAATTTTAATCATTCTTCTAAAATGGCTGGTCGTGACTGGTTGTCATCATTTATGTCCAGAAATGATATATCTGTTAGAAAACCAGAAGCCACCAGCATAAATCGGATCACGGCATTCAATAAAACAGAAGTGAAATTATTTTATCAGCTGCTGGGCGAACTGATGACAAAACATAAATTTGTCGCCAAAAACATCTATAATTGCGATAAAACAGGCATTACTACTGTCCAACCCCCTGAAAAAATACTAGCAGCTAAAGGGCAGAGAAGAGAAGGTTCAATCACAAGCTGGGAGATAGGAAATATTATAACGTTAATGTGTGCAATGAACGCTGCCGGTGGATTCATCCCACCTATGTTTATTTTTCCCCGAGAAAGACTGACTCCACTTCTTGAAAAGGATGGGCCATCAGGAGCTCTATATAAATGCTCAGATAATGGCTGGATAAATGAGCAGCTTTTTTTTGAATGGCTCTCGCACTTCAAGCGTCACGCTAAACCTTCTGCTGAAGAACTAGTCCTGCTGATATTAGACAATCATGCCAGTCATATATCGCTTCCTGTTTACGAATTTTGGAAACTCAACAACATCCATATGCTCTCTTTACCTCCGCATACGTCGCATAAAATGCAACCCCTTGACGTTTCGTTTTTTGGACCACTGAAAGGGGCATACAAAAAGGAGTGCGACTTATACATGAAAAGTCACCTGGTAGAGAAAATTACACCTTACGAAGTAGCATCCTTATTGCGGAAGGCATTCAATAACGTCGCATCCATCAGTAAAGGTGAGACAGGATTAAGAGCTACAGGTATTTATCCGATGAATCCTGACGTATTTTTTGATGACGATTTTCTACCAGCCGAATTGCTCGTGTCGGCAGAACCTACGGCCATTCAAAACGATGATGAATCAGTGGCAATTGATAGCCCAGCACCAGGCCAAGAAAGCTCTTCAGTACCTGGCACATCAATGCAAGTTAATCCACCATTATCAACGACGCCACCAAGAACTTCTAGCGCAATTGATTGCCCAGCCCCTGGCCCATCAGTGGAAATTGTTTCACCAGCACCTGGCACGTCACGTCAAGTTGATTCAGCAGTCTCTAGTCTTGATATTGTGTCAAAACTAATTAAGTTGCCAGAGAAAACCAATACCCACAATACGAGACAAAGTCGCAAGAAGCAGCTTGCAACAATTTTAACATCTACGCCAATAAAAGAAAACCTAATAGAAAAAGGAAATAAGAAAAAGAAAACAGTCTGCCCACCCAAAGGAAAAGATAGGGGAAAGGGAAAAAATATAACTGAGGGCAAGGGCAAGGGCCAAGGAAAGAAGACGAAAATGCCGAAGAAGAGGACCGAAATAGTAAAGAGGAAGGTTCTCCAGGAATCAAACGATACCTCTGTATCAGACGTGGGTACTGATTATTTGTGTCAAGATTATGAACTAGATGGTGCTGAAGACGGAGGAAATATATGCTTAATCTGCAATGAATTTGGCAGAAATAATGAGGTTTGGTACAGGTGTACCTCATGTGGTTTATGGGCTCACGCAGATTGTACTGGGTGGGAGTCTGCCAAGGGTTATGTTTGCGATTTGTGTTAGATTTTTGTATGATCCTCATTGCCCACACGGTGACTTCAATTACCCGTACCTCAGTGCAATGGGAGTCAAAACAGTTATTTTTTTGTACTTTTATATTTTCCAAAGATGATTATTAATGTGATGATTACTGATCTCAAATTATAGCTAATTAAGTAAATTTTGTTATGAGGCGGTTGCAATGAAGATTTTGTTCATTTCAACTTTTGAATTCTAATTCTTGCTTAAGTGACCCCCATTACCCCTTTCTACCCTATTCGAGTATGTTAAGTTGCCGATACCACGATGATGCATTTATAGAGAAATCGACCATTAATATGTTATTAATGGTCGATTTCGGAGTATGTTTGGCTGCAACTATCACAATTATGCATAAATAGATAACTTGGTTAGTATGGGTCATTATCGATCGATTTCGTGTACATTAACCAGACTCGTTAATACGAGGTCGCCGAAAAACTGTAAATAATGGTATAAAGTTTATACAATTTTATTAACTTACTTTTCTAAGTTTGTATTACACATACTTGCTGCACTTTCCATTTCTCGAATCTACATTGCAAAATTGCAATAATGAGACAATATGACTCAAGTGTTAAAAAGGACACATTCTCAATTCAATATTGAAAAATCCACGATTAAAATGAAGTTATTTTCGAGTTAGGGCCTTTTCAGAATATCTATCAGATGTAGTTCAATATCCAGCGTGGCTTTAGCCGGGGAAGTAGTTGTTTTCTGTTAGAAATTCACGAAAAATAACTTCATTCCAATCGTGGATTTTTCAATCCACAGAAAAATCTTTCTATCAATATTCAATTGAGAATGTTTTCCTTTTCAACATGAATACCCCACAAGAGGTTATCTTGACGATGGAAGATAGTGACTAAAGTTTATTTTTCTGACGCAGATGATTCCACATCTGATTTTATGAACATCCTGTTTATATTTTCAACAGATCAATGACTCACGTATCATTCAAAACAAAAAAACAAATAACAAATATATTTTCTACATTCCTACGAGATCTTACATGCGCAATAGACATATTCAATTCCACAACGCTCATGTGCTACAAATACACGAATAATTTCAAAGACCAAACGGAGCTATCGTAAGACGAGGGACTACCAAGCCAGAGGTCCGGGGTTCACTCCTCAACACGACCATAGTTTTATATTTATTTATATTTTATGTTTGCTATGATTACTAACATTTTGAACAAATTTCATTCGGGGTCTCGATTGGCCAGGTTTTCTTCAATGTAATTCGATATGGAGATTAAGATTGTTTATATTTGTATATTTTCGTCACGTAAGGAAAAAGCGTTATGCTCCCTCCATGGTTCCAAACGATCCATAAAATCAATTAATATTGAGGTAGCAGAATATGTTGCCAACAATCTCATGTATCCACCATTTTGTGTTTCTTTCTTTTTCTCAATATTTTTCGCTTTGAAAGTTGACGTTTTCCATTCCATCACATTGAATTTCCATTATACCATACAATACTATACCTATATATCCTTTTTTCAAACTCCTCCGCCAAAGTAAAAGGTATTTTATTCCAATAAGAAAACCTAATTACGATTGGCATGGTAAATAATTATACTAATATGATTCGCGGAAGTGAGCTTTTCATCGAACACAACTACTAAGTCTTTGCATTCAAATACTCAAAGTAATCGAAAGTAATGGGTATATTTATGCTAAAAAAAGTCAAGAGTTAGTAGAATTCATTATATTATATTCAAATTGACGTGCCACATATTCAATGTAAACCATTAATCCAACTTCGGCATACAAAAAACATAAGAATGTATGTCCAAAAAAAGGATATAATCATCTTAACACACGTATCGAAATATGAAAGAAACAAAAATATCTTCCATGTATTACCACTCAACGATAATATCCGACTTGTATTGTCATAGATATCCTACCGCTCATGTATCATTTTAAATTTCCCGCAAGCAAAACAGCAGTTCGGATGGTTTCGTACACCTTCGGAATCGCATGAGCAAGAGCTGGATGCTTGTCACACAGACTCTCATATAATAGAAAGAGACAAAGAGAGAGAGAGTGAAGTCGCTTTTTTCTTACGTGACGATTTCTACCAGTCAACACCTACCGCAAGTCGCGTGAAGGAACCTCGTTCAAAAAACCGATGGCGCGTCCAGTCGAAAGAAATTTTCATCAGAAACAAAAACAGTATTTCTAATTTTGTATAAACCTCAAATTTTCAAGATATTTTTCATGGTTTTTGAAAAAACCAAGAGTTTTATTAGGAAAGACAGAAGTTTCTCTAAATTCCAAAGAAGAATTCTACAATTGCATACGTATGTCCTTGCTTTATACCATAGTCTATACCAATAAATGTAAATATTGTAATTGAGTGTGTGTATGAAAATAAAGAAACTTATTTTTATTTCAGAGTCATCAAATATCTGCAAATCTATTATATATTTCCAAACAAATCAGTCTATCATACCCCATATAAAAAAAACATTGCGTGAAATAGATTTTTGTCGACAAAAATGTATTGGAGACCTAGTGAATGCGATGCGGCCATTCTTGCATCAATGTTACAAATGGTTTCTGGTGGGTACTCCTTTTTGGAAAACATTTTTCTTTGCCTCATTCATCTATATGAATTCTTAATTAAGACTGGAATATAAAATCAAATAATAATCTGAATGTAAATGCCAATTTTAACTTCCAGTTTTTTTTCTTTTGAGTTAGGGTCGGTTCAAAATATCAGATGTAGCGTGGCTTTAGCCGGGGAAGTACTTGTTTTCTGTTAGATATTTAATTTTTGTCGTGGATTTTTCAATTCACAGAAAAATATTTTTATTCTATATTCAATTGAGAATGTTTTTATTTTCATTACTATTATAACCTGTAAATGTGAAGTTTGTAAGAATAATCCAATGGTGTTCAAAATTTGCTAAGAAAACTTTCACAAATTATCGATAGTATATCTTTGAGCAAAAATGGCGAGAGGAGTGATAAGGGGGAAAACAAAAATTCATAGAAGCTGTACTTTAAATTCAGTTGAAATTGTATCTTATCTTGGATTTTATGTGTCTTCAAAATGAATGAAAAGATCATCCAGTTAGCGATAATGAGACTCTGCATTTAATAAGGCTTATCGTTGGAATTTTTCTATCAATCCTTGAAAATATGTGTACAATTTAACTACTGAAGATTTCATCTATGATCTCAATATTCTCGTTTTCATTAAAAATCTATCAAATCTAGTGGCAACATGGAATTTTCGTGGGAACAGGAGACGAGGCGCAAATACTTTTTCAAAATATACAGGAAATTGAGCTCTTGAAACGACTCTACATTCATAATGTCTGATCAAAATCAGAATCACATATACTTATGACGCGATATGAACCTTTACATAGAAAATAATTCAAATTAACAGTGAACAACTGAATATTTTGATCGTTGCTGGACTTTAGAAAGTCATAGTGAATACCGTTAAATTGTTAAAATGTTTGTATTTCCTTTTATTCGTTCATTAGGATATACTGATATAGATGAATGGGAACTCTGAAATTAGCATGTTTATGTTTCTATACGCATGTGGTAAATTTTACCAAGATCATCAATATTGGATTTCTTTATTTATGTGTATTCTCTCAAAGTTATATAAAAATCTAATATTATTCATGGGATTGAATGTTCTGTTTGTCATATACAGTGGCCAAACATCGAGAAAGCTAAACAGTCGAAACATTTCACACTAGAGTGATTATAAAACAAGGAAAAAATCGTGCGTGCATTGGCTCAACATGTCTTCCCAATATTAAATATTGAAAAAAATACAATGATAAGATTTTTGATGATGTGAAATGAAAAATATAACTGTCTGGACCAAAAATCTGATATTGATAATCTTAGTCGTATTGAAACTCCATCCCAAAATTAAAGTTGGCAATGCCGAAACTGTTAAACTCAATATTTCATTTTTCTTTCGTATGAGGAATGTTCGTTTATTGATAAGTTTTTATAAATATACATTTGTTGGTCTCGTATTCCAAAAAGGTGGAAAAATCACTTTTCTCTTTCTACAATGTTTTCATTGATTGGTATTCACTTAATTCAGTAATTGATAACGGTTGATCCATCCTTTTAATCCAAGCACCTAAAATAAGATCGTTAAATGGGAGAGTTATTTTTTGTTTCAATTTGTCATTGTGTCCAACATTCGTTTTCAGTGTTTTCTGTCATTCATTTTCTTTAACCTCAATTTCATATTTCTTTATTGAGTTATTTCTTTATAATTTCAACCTATTGTTCTGTCCTGTGAAAGGAAATATATGTTTTCCAAAAGCCTTACAAGTTAACAAAGAGTATTGTTTCAATCCTTAAGAACAAGAAATCAGAACGTCATATTGAGTAATTCAATAAAATACCAAGGATAATGTGGTTGAATATTCTCATTCTATTTATCAAGTATGTTGGAATTTCAGATGAAAATCTTTTTTAGTTTGATATTTCTTGAACTCATCCCATTTTCGACATTTGGAACTAGTAGTCAGGGAAATATTTCGTAAGTAAAATATCCGATTTTCAAATAATTGCATATTCCAGACTGGTGATTTGTGATTGTTTCAATAGAATCACCTGGATGACTATAACTCATGAATTAAAGCTCTCAGTTTTTCTCACTGAATTGACCTATTTCAGATAAAATTGATCTACAATTCAGACGGCTAGGAAAGTATGAAGAAAATTCATTACGTTCTCATATGGAGTTTATATCCATTTTCGTTAAGAAATATCAGAAACTGCGATTGGAAATCATATGAGAATAATTCTGCATCAGTAACTTTCCGAATGAGTGCCCTTGGTACATTTTCAGTCATCGTCATCATCAACAAATATTAATAATAATACTGATATTCAGAAAACTGAAACATACTCATTTTCTATTACTTTGTGATCTGAGGACTCGTATTTGAGGAGCCGATAATTTGACAGTTTCCGGGTTACAGGGTGTTGCAATCATACATTGGACAAACATAAAGGGACGAATTATTCCTCACCAGAGTGTTTGTGAAATGAGAAAAAAAATCATCATCATTGGCTGAACACGTTTTCTCAACAAAACACGTAAAGCACAATGAAATTGTCATCATATCAAAGACTGAAAAAATATCATAAAATGATACACTGTCTAATAAGAAAAAAGTGATACTGTTGATATTTCAAAAATGTATATGTACGTATTGGGAACTTGATAATTCCCAATCTTTTAGAAATTCTAATCCATCGCAAAATTAAAGTTGGCTATGATAAAACTGTAAACAATCATCAGGCAGATTCGTTCATGGATAGTTTTTATTATAAAACTATTTTTTTTAGATCATTGATTCAAATGGACAAAAATACCAAGTGACCTTTTTCAATGTTACCATTGATTGCATTGACTATCCAGTTGGTTGAATTGAATAATTGACATCCTCATAATCGAAACACGCAAAATAAGATCATCAAATAGGAAAATATTTATTGTTAAAAAATTGTTTCTGTAATTTTAGCATTTTGTCTATACATTTTTTAGAAGAGAAATACATGTTTTCCTGATTATTCTTTCAATCTGAAGAAAATTGAAATCGGAAAGTTATGTAGAGTACATCAATCAATTACTATGGTTGTTATAGTTGAATATATTTATTCTAGCACTCAAAAATCAATTTTCATTTCGTACTCTACTGGCTTTTGTTTGAGGAGCCGAAACTTTGACAGTGTCCGCCTCACAGGGTGCTGCACTCAAATATTGGACAGATATCGAGAAAGTTAAACGATAGATTTATTTCATACAACGGCAATTGTAAAAAAAGGAAAAATAGTGTGCACTGGATGTTTACGTTAACACAAATAAATACATAAAGGATAATGGAAATGTCACAATATTAAAGATTGAAAAAACATATCAATAGTATATTAAAGTATAAGTGGATAAAAAGGGCTTTAAAACACGCGCGATTTTTCGAGCACGACGGCGCAGCCGGAGTGCTCGAAATAGAGCAAGTGTTTTTAAGACCAGTTATCCACGAATACTTTACGTTATTTTTTTTTATTGGTGCACTTTGAAATCATATATACTGGTATTATTACTACAAAAATAGAAATAAGAACTAATAAGAGAAGGTTGAATTCGTGATGTGACATCAGTATACCTTTCGTTGTCATGGAAATGAGAAAAACATTCATTTGCAATTTGTTACCAAAGATCAATATTTGTTGTCACCAGAGCTCAAAAATGAATTATTTTAATATCGATTTTTTGAATAGTGAGGCAGAATCGCGGTTAATACCGCGAAAATCCAGTGATATATATAAAAAAGAATATGAAAAGTTCATCAAATGGATGGAGGAGCACATATAAATGAACGAATTGTGAGTAATATTTTGACGTTACAAGGTACTCCTGTCAGATCAATAATTAAAAATTTGTCATTTAGACTTCACGTTTCTCGATTTGTTGATGTTGTCATGGTTACCTTTAAAAAACGCGCGTTTTTTAAAGTTCGATTTAAACACGCTGAGGCGTGCTTTAAATGGGTAAAAAGGGGCACCAATAAAAAAAAAGATCTTTTCTTGTGATGATATACATAAATGGACTGATAAGAATAATTTTTCTAAACTTTACACGTATAATTCACAATCCTTCCGAAATTCATCGTTGAAGTTGGCAATGCTAAAACAGAACCGAAATATTTCATTTAGTCTTGGATAGTAGGCACATTCGTTCATGGCATGTTTTAGTTTTTTTTTCATTCTTATTTTAAATGGATGAAAAAGTTATCCTTTTTACACTTTTTTTATTTCACAATGTTTATTGAATTGAATAATTAACATTATTATTGAAGTATGCAAAATTAGATCCTTAAATAGAAACATAATTTTAAACAGTGTATCGAATCTGAGTTTGTGTTCAACAATTATTTTTCTCATGAAATGTACGTTTTTTTTATTTAACCCCGGGTTGGTGATACATGAGTTTATTGGGGAGTTTTTTGTAATTTCAACAATCTGTCCACATATGTCCTGAGAAAGGAAATACATGTTTTCCGCGAACTTGGCAAAATTTTTGAAAGTATTCTTCCAATCCCAAAAAAAAAACAGAACGTCATGTTGACTACTTCAAGCGAAGATTATGGATTTTATAGATGATTAGCCCCATTCCAATACTAAAAAAATCTTTGAATTTCAGAACACATTTTTGACATTTGGATCTTGTAGTTCGAAAGCAAAATATCAGATTTTCAGCATTTTGAACATTTCAAGGTGATTATTTGTGATTTTTTGCAATAAAAGCACTTATATTACTACATTCTCATAATTTTCTTACACTGTATTTACCTGATTCAGAGAAAATTGATCTACAATTCTGATCAATTATGATGGACAGTGGTAAAACAATTTTTTCGACATTCATTTAGAAACAACACAAATAAATATCAGATACTGCGAAAGCTAGACGCACACTTCCGTGTGCCCATATATATATATATATATATATTTTCTTCAAATTCTCGGAATAAAGGTCTGATTCAGTCAATTCATATAATTTTCCTTAACGACGTTTCGACATGGTATTTGTCATCATCAGGTTAAAACACTAAAATTAAAAATATGGAGTTTGAGACATTTAACTTAACACAATATTGAAATGTATGCACTAAAATAATTCTTGAAAAACATATGGTTCGAAATATAACATGTTATTTAACTCAATATAAATATTTGTAACATTTATGAGTATTCACTTACAAATTATTTTATTTGAGTTTTGCGTTCCATTGAACGAAGGTTATTGTGGGAGTGTGACCTGCGTCGAAGTGATCGGGAATGGTTTGTTTATTTTTCATGTATGTTTATCCTCTTCATAAGTAGGTACATGGGAATGTTTATATTGAGTTCTAATATATGGGCCGGACTGTATTTTTTTGGCGCATGTAAAGATCAGTTTTCATTATGATTACTTTAAACGAAGTTAAAAGAGGTTGTTATAAATCTGGCTTAAGTTTTTGATATCATTTCTATTGTTAATGCTATTGGGGTCTTTTTTAAAATGTATCATTTCAAGGAATGTTCTTACTCTTGGATTCCTTTCTTTGGTCAAAATTTCAACGTTGTTGGTGTTAAACTTATGTTGATTTTCTTTTTCGTGTTTTGATAAGGCTGTAATGTCGGTTTTTGAATATTTGTGGGCTTGTACTCGTTTCTGCAAATATTGTTTTGTTTGACCTATATAGGTACTTTGACAGTCTTTACATGGTATTCTATATACTGTATGAGTTTGTTTGTTTTTTGGTATTTCTGGTTTTAATTTTGAATAAATGGTTTTGTTCGTATTTTTCAGTCGATGTGCAATAGTTATGTTGTGTTTTCCATTGTTTTATTAATTTTATTCGATAGTTTGTCTATGTATGGTAAAGGTATGTATGTTGTTGTTTTCTTTACTTCATTATCATTTTTATATGTAGATCGCATGTATTCGTTTTTTATTGTTTTTTCTGCAAAGTGGCTGGGGTAATTATTTTCTTTCAATATATTCTTGATTATTTCTATATTATTTTTCCTGAATTTTGGGTGAGCAAGCTTTATAGCTCTGTCTGTTAAATTTTTGAATAACATTTTTTTGTAACTGAGGGGTGCGTTTGACAAATAGTTAGTGTAACGTTTGATGCATTTGGTTTAATAAACCAGTTTGTGAAAATTTTCCAGTATTGTCGTGTATTATTGTTGTGTCGAAAGTTTATTTTTTTTTCTATTTCTTTTCTATTGTAAATTTCAATCTAGGATGATATTTATTAAATTTTCTAAATTTCATCAACTTTGTCAATAGGGATACAGGTTAAACAATCGTCACATATCGTTTGAAGAATATTGGTTTGAATGTTAGTGATTTGATGATTTTTCTTCAACATACTCCATAACCAGATTTGCTACTGTTGCAGCAATTGGAATCCCTTGCAATTCGAATATTTGTGGTAGTATTTATTTTCATATTGAAAGTATGTTGAGGTTAAACATAGTTCAATTCCTTTCAAAACTCTTCAAGGTTAGTGTTGTGTGATTTTTGTATTTCATGCATTTTTCTCTTATGATCTCTATCGCTAATTTTGTATCTATATTTGTATATAAAGAAACTATATCTAGAAGATTATTATATGATTTTTGTGGAACTGTTATATTGCGGATAAATTCCACAAATTCCCAGGAGTTTTCACATAGTAATCATTTTTTCCAATAACATTTGAAAGAATTTCTGAGAGGAATTTTGATAAATTGTAAGTGGCAGATTGAATATTGCTGACAATAGGGCAAAGGGGGAATTCCAGTTTTGTGTAATTTGGGCACCCTTTATATTGTTGGAGGTTGGGTGTGTATATTGAGTTTGTTTTGTTACCTGATCTATAGGGTTGGCGAGACCAATTATTTACTAATTTATTAACTTTCGCTTGAAGTTTTTTCTGTGGGGTTGAATCTCTCTTTTCTATATGTGGTTTTATCCATTAGCAAATTTTTCTAGTTTTTTTCTTTGTATTCAGATATTTGCATAATTACTGTTTTGTTAGTTTTATCAGCCCTGGTATAAGTAATTCGGTATTTTCCTTTAAAAAGTTTTAGTTTTTTATTAAAAGTTTGTTGAAGATATTTTTGAATTTTTGTCCGTTTTCAAAACTGGTTTTGAAGTTGGTAATGATGTTATTGATTTTGTGTCTGATTTCATTCTGATTTTCGCTCGTTTGATAGGTAATTCCAGATTCTAAATTTGCAATTATCGATTCTGTAGGGATTTCCCTATTTTCGTAGTTGAAATTTTGACCAAGACTCAAGGTATATAAAATGTCTTAGGAATATTTGTTGTCAGTTAGGTTTTCTATCCAATTTTCATTAAGTTCTATTTTTTGAGAAGATTTATTTTTTGTTTTGTAAGTTTTAAATTTTTTTTTCTTTCTGTTTTCTTTCAGTGTTTGGAAAATTTTGTAGTTCCAAACACTGAAAGAAAAAAAAAAAAAAAAACTTTAAAAATAAATTTTAAATTTCAAATATAACTTATTTAAAAATTTAACAAAATTTCAACAATCATACAAAAATTGGGAAACAAATCAAAAAATGCGACTAAAATCAATAACATCGACATAATCAAAAACCAGAAAAAATTATCAAACAAAAAAATTCAAAAATTTGAAACAAACTATTTCGAGCAAACGGCATATTTTTAAAACAATGAAAATAAAACTAAACAACACAACAACCGATGAACAGTAAAAGGGGATTCCAACCAACATCGGCGAATAGGGTAACAAGGCCGGCAACAGCCAATACAAATTGCAATATTCGGGCTAAAAAATTCCGGCTTTCAATTGGCGATAAAAACTTTAATTGGAATTTTCTGATGCAAGAAAAATATTTTAATTAACCGCAGAAGGAGTAAAGCAGCTGATTCAAAACATAATTTGAAATTTCAACTTGAAATTTGAAAGACGTAAAAAATGCCAATGAAAAACTCCTATTGGAATTAATGTTTATACAATTTGGCGTTGAAAAAATCTCAAATAACTTAAAGCTTTTTGGGAAGAAAATGAACAACGAAATGTTATGAAACTAACAAATAACTTAAACGATTTAAAAAGAAAATCAACAATACATTTAAAATAAAAAAGAAAAATTTTAAGTTACAAAAGTTTGTAACCGAACAAAAAATTGCAATGTTTAACCGATAAACGTAAAATTATTAAAGCAATGAAACAAAGCGAAACACGGGAAAAGGAATAGATAACAAAACATCGCCAAACAATAATAAAAGCATTTGCGATCTAAAAATACAATGAAAAACAAAATACAGGCAAAACAATAATAATTCTAAACTATGCTCAATCGATGAAAAAATTATATTGAAGCATGATAAAAAAACGCGAAAAACTGCCACCAAGAAGTCGCGTTTCCGAAAAACGACTTACCATAAGTTGCAACCAATATTTAAAAACCCATCATTAAAAAGGAAGAATCGAAGCATAACATACCTGCTTTAATCGAAAGAAAGTTCATTATGAAAATTAAAATAAAAAAAAACAAATATGATCAACAGCATTTTAGTTCTAAATTGATGGGAATCATAATGATTTATTAAATACATTGATCATATAAAATTTTTGAATGATAAATATCGAAATAAAAAAATTATAATTTAAATTAAAAATTATTAATATGTGACATAACAAAAAATAATATAATTATATAGAACTGAAAAATTTTATGTTACTTTTAAGCATTTATAGTCATATGAATTGTCTAAATAATATTACTGATGTTCAAAAAACTGACACCAAAACGGAAGCGCAATCTAGTTTGTTCCACTGTTTCCATCTCGCTGTGCTCTGATGACTCGTATATGAGGTGCCGAAACTTTGACAGTTTCCGGCTTAGAGGGTGTTGCAATCCGTACCATATTAGAATTAATGATGTTAATATGACTTTTAGGACATTCCCTGTCTAGTGTATGTTCATTTTTACCTCTATTTCTTCCAGTAGCATTATCGGCCTGTTCAGTAGTATTCTGGGATTTTGATACATCACAAATTGAGGATATTTTGCCTCCATTGCCAATGTAAGTCACAGTTTCTTCCGGAACATCCGCTCCTAGGTAGATTTTCCCGCAATTTCCTATATATTTTATGCTGCCCATTCCTTTCAATATGGTTACCTTGCAGTTGCAGCCGATGACTTTGACCAACCCAATGTTTTCGCCTATCTTGATCTTGCAGTTATTTCCCGTGACATTTAATATAGTTTTGTTTTGTGTTACATCCAATATCAACTGGTTTCCAACATACTGGTGCTCTTTTCCACTTGGGCTGACACTTTCCATTGGTACCACCATTTTTTACACTCTGACGATTGTTTATCGTCGAATTCGGAGCGAACGTTTTTCTTCGGGTTTATGTTTACTTTAATGTTGAGTTAACGAAGTCGTTTTATCGAATAATCGTTCAATGGACGAGAGGGTCGATTTTGAACCAAAACCGCCTATTATACAGCTGTCGGCACTGAGAACTAACTTTTCGCGGTCACTCACAGTGAAGGTGCCGATATATGGGGAACCACCATGGTTTACAATACTAATTGAATGTTGTGAACTTTTATATTTGTGTTGCGTAAGGACGAGGCGCATTTTACGGGAGGTATCATTGATAAGCTCTGGCATTATTTATCATTGATCAATCGAGTATCGAGGAAATCTGATTACTTTTCAGTTTTTTTTGCAATTGAGTGTGCATTTATCGTTCAAATTGCGATAACTGAAACATTTTGATAAGAGTAGGCTGGTAAATACAAGATGATAGACTTTCCATTAAATCATAATCATCAGACTATTTCAGTATACAATGTTTAGATGTTTTTTAAGGAGGTATAATTTGGGTTTTCTTTCCCCCTGAAAGTGCAAAATGTCAGTTATCTATTCCAAAAATATGATCTAAAACTATGATCGAGGTGTCTTCGATTCGTAATTGCATCGAGAAACTTTTGTTGGAGTTCCGCTCGAAAAAATGCAAAAATTATAAAGAATTTAGTAAAAGAGGGGTTTTGTTTTCACGAATATCTCAAAATCTAGTGCAAATATCGGAAATCGAAAAGAGAATCCTTGAAGAGCAGGATATTTCCTAAAAATTAGTCCACACTCCCGGAATTGTAACACCAATATTCATCATTTTGATTGATTGGTGAAAATAGAGCTAACAACGGGTGATGTGACTTGGCACCAAGAAAAAAAATCAACCCACTAAATATGAATATTGAGAAACAAAAAAATTCATGTAGCATTTGGATACATGAATAAACAAAAATCCGTCGAAAGAAAAAAAATCCGCTGTTTTTCTATTAGTTGTGCTTTTGTTAATTCAGTTATTTTGTTGGAAGATGGAAATTAAGATTTTTTCTAATTCTTAAATCTATTCTTGAAAGTTTTTAAAAAATATTCTTGTTGAAAAAATGTGATCTTCCACTTTTTTATCAACAATTGGAGGCGTAAAAAATTCAAAGTTCAAATAAAGATTTCTTATATATATATATATATATATATATATATATATATATATTTGTTATAAACAAATGCATTGTTTAAAGGGAAATAAAAAAGTTTTTTGGGGAATCTGATCATTGATGAAAAAGATGATTAAAAAACAATTCTTAAAATAAATTTGTATTTGCTAAATATTGATATTGAGGAACCGTTCTTCTTTCTACACGATTTATATTAGCTTCACTTGTATGTTTGTTTGTTTGTTTGTAACCGACTCCTTTGGGCGCGATTTTGACCCACTTCCAGACGTCCGAATGATCTGAAATTTAGCAAGTGTACATAATTCCAGTGACAATGCATTAAGAAATTTTTGTGTGAAAAAAAAACAAAATGGCGGCTACAATATGGCGTACGAGTTTTGTGATTATGGTCCGATTCGCTTCAAAATTGGTATCTGAGGGTTTTCGTGGTCGGAAATTATGATTCTTTTGTCAAAATTGGAAAATTCAGGATGGTGGCTCCAAAATGGTGGACGAATTTTGTGATTATGGTCTGATTCTATTCAAAATTGGTATGTGGGAGTTTTTGGGGTCGAATATTATGATTCTTTTGTGAAAATTGAAAAATGAGATGGCGGCTTTAAAATGGCGGCCGAGTTTTGTGATTATGGTCTGATTCTATTCAAAGTTGGTATGTGGGTTTTGGGTCGGAAATTATGATTCTTTTGTAAAATTGAAAATTCGAGATGGCGGCTTTAAAATGGCGGCCGAGTTTTGTGATTATGGTCTGATTCTATTCAAAGTTGGTATGTGGGGGTTTTTGGGGTCGAATATTATGATTCTTTTGTGAAAATTGAAAAATTCGAGATGGCGGCTTTAAAATGGCGGCCGAGTTTTGTGATTATGGTCTGATTCTATTCAAAGTTGGTATGTGGGGGTTTTTGGGGTCGAATATTATGATTCTCCTGTAAACATTGGGAAATTCGAGATGGCGGCTTCTAAATGACGGCCGAGTTTTGTGATTATGGTCTGATTCTATTCAAACTTGGTATGTGGGGGTTTTTCGAGCCGGAGATTATGATTACCTAATTTGATAAAATTATTCCATTCTTTTATTTGCAAAAAAATACTAAAAATAATAGTTAAAAAAAACTAACAAAACACGCTTTTATAAAAAAAAACACACTAAAAAGTAGGAAATGAATAATAGTTTAAATAAACCAAAAAACACGCTTTTATAGAAAACCAGACTAAAAAAATTGAAAATAAGAAAAACATGTATTTCATTTAAAAAAAAGCGTGGGGTGCATGGTATCAATAATTACCTATATAGTACATTACCTAGGGCAGTGAAGTGAGAAATGTCTCAGATCACAGGTAATTGTTGGCCGAGATGCACCCCACGCTTTTTTTTAAATAAAATACATGTTTTTCTTATTTTCTACTTTTTTAGTCTGGTTTTCTATAAAAGCATGTTTTTTAGTTTTTTTATTTAAATCATTATTTCTATTGCTCTTTCATATTCTGAAAAAAAAGGTTATTTTTTTGTTTATTCAATAAACAAATTAATTTTCGTGCAATATTTTTTTTCAGATTAAAAAAAAATATTTTGCATTGTGATAAAAAAATATCTATTTTTTATATAATTTTAAATATTTTTTTATTCTTAGGCTTAAGTTTCGCGTTGAAAGCTCAATTTACTTATTGCTCAACGGAGAATAAAAAAACTTGAAGTGTTTTATCGTATCTTCAATAGTTTTTAAGTTATTTCAATTACAATAATGAAAAACTGAAAGACGACAATCTTAAGAAGACGAAAATATTCAAAATCATATGATAAATAGAAAAAAACATTTCATCACAAAGTAAAACATATAATTTTTTTTTTGTATAAAAAAAAATTGGGCAGAAGTCCATTTGTTTATAACAAACTGTTGAATGAACAAATGAAAAATAAAACAAAAGTTCCATTATTTCCAGAATATAAAAGAGCAATAGAAATAATGACAGGTGCAAGTCTGATTTTTTTAATATGCTTTCGCAGTCTACAGTGACCTGTCAGTAGTCTTCTTATGATCCTAAGGTTTTTCCTATTCAGTTCTAACAGGTCTGCTGTTCTTCTTTTCGAAGGATTTGGTATAAATGCCTTCAAGGGGACTGTTGTCCCTGCCTTCGCTTTGAAGGGCTTTCACGCAGTTCCATACTAATCTGGATTCTATCCGACTTGATGCCAGAGCTTTCAGTGCTGTCCGACAAGATTTTTATCGATTGATTTTTGCTGTTTCTGTTCAGAATTTCTTACAGGCAGAGTTCAATTGCATGGACTTCTTCCTGGAATATTGTTCCGTATGCCCCAGGTTTACACTAAGGTTAAATTCTGGCTGTACTACATGTACTCCGGCTTCAACTCCGACTTCCGTTTTGGAGCCGTCTGTGTACCATTGTAGATTGGCCCTCATGAGTTCTCGTTCTGTCGTTTCCCATCCATCTCTTCCCTGAAAGAGAATCTCATAAGGTCTATCAAAGTTGTATAGGGGGGATCATGGCATTGCTAGAATCGGATGGGATTTTATCTCGTTCTCGATATTGCAACAACTTTCTCCTCTACTACTCGTTGAGACTTCGACAGGTTTTGTCTGTATTTTGAATTTAGTGGTTTGATATAAATACATTTTTATTTATTTGAAATTATGTAGAAATATGCCCTTTTTTCAATGAGTTTTGGGTTTTCAGAGTCGTGATATCCTTAGTGTATGGATGGAACTTTGATGATGGTACCTCCGAATCCCTATCCGAAGTCCTCTATTGACTTTATCACATGTAAATGGTTCCTCAATATCGATTATTGAAACAACAAAGCTGGGCTGAAAACATCTTCAATCAACAGTGCAAATGTATATTGGTGGGTGATTTCAACTTGAATACCTTGATGGAATGACAGGTCATATCTAATCTAGGAGTTGAACAGCTGATTCATGAACCAACACGAGTCACTTATAATAGTAGTACGTTGATTCATTATGTTCTAAGCTCTGCATCTGTGAACCTGTGTTCGGTTCACGAAACTCCGAAAATTACTTATCACAGTATTATAACAGTCTCCATTAAAACTGCTCAGGTACAGTATTGTAATACTACCAAATATTATAGAAATCTCAGTCAAAGCAAACTTGAACTACTGAATGAGAAACTGCTATTTTTCAACTGGAACATGCATTTAAATGATGTTTATGAAATTTATTATAACCTTGTTGATGAAGTTAAGAAGCAAGTTGATATTGTTTCTCCCCTAAGATCATTTAAACTACAAAACAATCAATTACCTTGGTAGGATCATGAAGTTTCTAATACTGCAATAAATAGGGATAAAGCATATAAAAAAATTAAAAGAAGCACAAATGTTAATGATGAACAACTTAACTGGTCTGTATACAAAAGTTATAGAAATGAAGTGACCAACATGCTGAAAATAAAAAAATCTGAATACTATGAAAGGCAGAATGATGAATGTTCAAGGGATTCAAGAAAAATGTGGAAAACTCTCAAAACATTAATCAAACCTACAAATAGTCCTATTCCGGATGAAATTGTATTATATATGCAAAGAGTAGTTTCGAACACGGATAAAGCAGACACATTTAACAATTTTTTTATTGAGAGTATTCTCGATATTAGGAAATCTATTCCCGATTCACCACCTTGGTCAGCAAGAGATCTCAATGTAATCGAATGTGAAATGTCGGAATTCAAACCACTCACCATGAAAGAACTGAAATCAATTATATGCAATCTTGACAATAAATGCAACGCCGATATTATCAATAACAAAGTTCTCAAGAGCATTTTTACAGTATTGTGTCACATCATACTCGACTTTGTTAATACTTCTTCAAAAAACGGTCAATTCCCCAAAGAACTCAAGGTCAGTACAATAGTCCCTGTGCCCAAGATCAGCAATACAAATGAAGTTATTAACTTTCGTCCAATAAACACCTTACTACCACTGGAAATAGTTTCAGAACTTGCTGTTTACAATCAAGTTTGTTCATATATTGAAGGCAACAAATTGCTGACTGATTACCAATCAGGTTTCAGGTCAAGGCATTTATGCGAAACTGCACTACAGCTTACCTTATCAAAGTGGAAACTGTTAATTGATGATAATAAATTTGTAGTGGCTGTATTTCTGGACTTTAAAAGAGCGTTCGAAACAATCGATATATCAATTCTTCTCGCAAAGTTAAAATACTATGGCATATCCGGTAAAGTGTTTGAATGGTTTAGAAGTTATTTATCTGATAGATCTCAGTGTACTGAAGTTAATAAGTATTAGACCTATTAGTATAAGTGTCCCTCAGGTGAGTGTACTCGGTCCTCTAATATTCATATTATACTTGAATGATATCAATCTTATAGAAAACTACGAATTTATCAACCTTTTCGCTGATGATACGCTACTTGCTGTAAGTGACGTAAATATAGAAAACGCTGTTAGCAAAATTAATGCTATATTAAAAAATATGTCGAAATTTCTAAATATTAATAAACTAAAGTTGAATGTAGCAAAAACAAAAGCAATGATACTAACAACTACGCATAAATACAACCTTATTGATTTAAATGCAATTGATATTAGAATATATGATGAAACCATTGTGGAAGACTTCAAATATCTTGGTTTTATTGTGGATAACACCTTGGATTTAAAAAAACACTTCCAGTATATATGTAATAGAATCTTCAAAAAAATGTTCTTTTTCACAAGAATTAGCAGAAACCTTACGTTCCAATCAAACATGACCGTATACCGATCAATAATCCAACCTCATTTTGACTACTGTGCTACCCTAATTTCTTTGCTAGACGGAAATTGTATTTCATTGCTTCAAAAAATGCAGAATAGAGGAATGCGATTACTGTTGAAATACAACAAATATACCTCGATTATATCAATGATCAAAGTTCTGAATTGGCTAACAGTAAAAGATAGAGTCTTCTACTTTTCAATGATATTCATTTTCAAAATACTCCATGAAGGAGCACCGAGTTATTTCAATGAATTCATTACCTACCAGCATCAAATACATAACTACCCTACAAGAGGTAGTAATGACCTATATGTACCACGAGCAAACCTTGCGAGGACTATGAACTCCTTATTTCACAGGGGGCTCTTGGACTACAATAAGCTTCCAAATGAAATAAAATGAAAATTACCTCTACGTCCCCCATTCAAGTCTACAATGAAAAACGGATTGAGTCCCTCTCATGTGTCTCCTGTCAATACTGAAGCAAATCGCAAATTACCTCCATTCAAGCCTACAATAAAAACAGGATTGAATCCCTCTCAAGTGTGTCCTGTCAATAGTGAAATAGATGAAGCTGTATAATTTTCCAAGTAGTCTTGAATAATGATCATATATAACAAATTCAAACTTGGCAAATCTTTCCTGTACGTACTCTTTGAAGCAAAGTTTTATTCCTTTATGTTGATTATTCATTTTCCAGTCAAATTAGAGGAGGGAACACATGTGAGTTAATGAGAAGGTGTTCATCCCGACTTATAAGCAAAGGTCTCGCATCTCAATATAGTTACCACGTCGAAAATGAAACTATCATTCACGGATTTGAAAATGGCCGACTTCCTGATCAGTGGGTGGAACGAAAGATAATATATTGTTGATTATTATTGAACATATATACATACAGGTGCTGCAGAACAGGTAGATGAAAAAACGAACAAAAAAGAAATAGAGGAGGCAAGTATGAAATGGTTAAGGAGAGCAAATGAAAAGAAATGAATCGTTCTCAGAATATTTTTATTTATTTATTCTTTTGTTTTATTATAATTTTTTTTAGAGTATCTACTTACATTTATGTTGTTATTTAATGAATTCCTTTGGTAGATGATATGTAAACAGTTAGTTTTTGAAAGTGTCGTCAATTTTGATATGTGTGCAAGATATATAATAATGAAACTAAAGAGTTCTAATAGCTCAATTTTAGTTGTATCAATTTTTAGTTGGATTTCAACCTTGGAAATATGTGAGAAGACAAATTTCATTAAAATATATTTATGGAATTGTATAGAGAAAATTGTTCATAAGTTTGATAGGTTCAAGATAAACAACTTCTGTTACAATTTTTTTGTGAATGTGTTAGTTTTTGGAATATAAACTATAATTCTGATTTGAAAAAAGGAATATTTCCAAAATTATTGATTTTACGAAAAATTACTTATTAAAGAATATTTATCCTGATATACCATGCTCGTAAATTTTTTTATTAAGATCCAGAACACTAGGGAATTTTGGGTTCCAACAATCAAATATCAACTTTCTGATATGAAATGTAATTTATATCAAATATCGGGCAATACTTTTGCTAACATATGGTATAGGTAAAAAAATAACACTTATTCCCTTTCGAATATTGTATCTCCGAGATTGTTGAGATAACTTCATCGAGAAATCTTTGTGATTCTCCATTCAAGTAGAAATAATGTCTAAAAGGGGCACACTACAAGAACAATGTATGTATGAGGAATGGTGTTAGTTTTACCTTTACAATATGTTTCCAAAGTATTGCCCATTATTTACAAGACACCTTGTATAATCTGAATCCTCTGGATTCATTTTGGATATACAATGGATGTACATTGGACGACCACAGTGGTTGTTATTTGGATATGTTCTGGACATCCATTTTACCAAATATGGACATAAAATGGATGCCCAATATACGCACAATGTACCCGGGCTTTAACTGTACGTGCAAAGTGGTGTCCTGGCCGTCCATTGAACGTCCATTGAATGTACATTGGACTAATTCTGGACATCCTGTGGATTCTTGAACTTCCATATTCAACGTCCATTGTTCATCCATTGTACGTACATGTGCTGTGTGGGAGAGGAAGACGCCTGTTCTTAGTCAGTTAAGCTCTCTCCACGCAGGGAAAAGTAAATGATGTCCAGACGACAGTCCTTCCTTTGCATCCGTCCATGTGTGGGTAGTAGACTCGCGCCATACCGTAGTTCGGCGTGCTTCAGGCGTTTCATCCAGAGGTGTTATCATCCGTAATGAGCTTTGTGTTTTTTGGAATTGAGATTTTTATCTAGTTCAATACCCAGGAATTCAACAGTATCACTAGTTACAATTTGTTGACTTGATAGTTCGATCTTGAATTCCTCAGTTGGACTGTCTGAAATTTCAATATAGATGTTTTTTCAGGATTAAATAATAACTTATTCGACCAAAATCATTTCATCAGAAGTTCTACTGTAGATTTGCATTCATTTTGTAGGATGTTATTGGATTTATTAGAAATAATCAATGATATATCATCAGCATATAATGTGAAGCGTACCCTAGGAAATATTATGCCGATTTCATTGATGTAGAGAAGAAATGATATAGGGCCTTGTGGAACACCTACATTGATTTCTTGACATGTTTTTTGGGTAACCTTCCACAGTCTGAAAATGAAAATATAATCAGGAAAATCTATACAAGTGTAGAAAGGGCAAACTAATTAGTTCACCCCGATAAGTTATTGCGTTCACCAAATTATATTTCCTATAGAAATATGATTCAATTAGTCAATAGCTTGTCGTCTTCTAAATTTGCCTATCAATTTTTTTTTTTAAAAATTCAAAAGATACTTCTCTATATAGTTTTTGATTGACGTTTCGGGGACTATATCTGCTCCCGTTCTCAAAATCTTCTAAATCTCCTTTAATTGTTTTAATAATTTGGATTTTGTCTTGCAGAGTCTTTTTCGCTTTTCCAACTGACAGATGTCAATTGAGATCTGCCAAAAAAGTTTGAGAGTGACGTATTGCTCATTTGATATATGGGGTGTTGTTCAGATCAGTTTATTTTCATTCTACCATATCTCACTTCCTCTCTGAGTAGAGGTAACCATGTATGATCCATTTCCACAGAATTTGTTGGAAAGCAGTGGTTATTGGAAAGAAGAATACAGGCCGTTTCTTTCAATTTTCTCCTCTCTTGAAGTGGTTCTTTCACCAAGATTTTTGTCCTATTCCATTCAACCGTATGATCTCCATTGGACGTGAGGATATGTTCTGAAATTTTTGAACCGGTTATTTGTCGATTTCTGATGTAACTCTGATGTTCACTTTGGCGCACTTCCAATGGTCTTGACGTTTCACCTATATAACTATCACCACATGAACAAGGTATGTTGTAAACACAGTTCTTGGTACTTTCTTCTGCGTTTTTTGGTTTTGTTTGTGTTAGTATAGATCTCAGTGTATTTGTTGTTCTGGATGATGTTCTCACATCATACCTATGTCCAATTCGTTTGATCTTTGCAGATAATCCGGGGACATAAGGTATTATGTTGGTTGTGAAATGTGTAGGTGGTGGGAGTACTCCTGTTGGTTGTGTTAATTGGTTGTTTGGTGGATTTTTGTTTTCAATGTTAGTGATTGTTTTTTCCACAAACTGATCCGGATATGCATTTTCCTTGAGAATAGATTTTATGAGGTTTATTTCTTCCTGTAGATTCTGGTTGGAATTACGAACTGTTTGGGCTCGATTATAGAGACATTTAACTATGCCTTTTTTCACACTGGCATGATGGTTTGAGTTGTAGTGTAGATATCGATTGGTATGCATCTTTTTTCTGTGTACAGATGTTTCCATTCGGGATGATGATTTTTGGATCATGACATCTAAAAAGGGGAGTTGGTTGTTTTGTTCTGATTCTAACGAGAATTTGATCGTCGGTTCTTGACCGTTTATATGATCCAACAAAATGTTTAATTCTTCTTCACTTCGATTCCAGATAGCGAAAACATCATCCACGTATCTCCACCATATCTTTGGACCATTGTGGATTCTTCAAAGTATTCCATGAATATGTTACTTAAAATGGGTGACAAAGGAGAACCCATCGCCATACCAAACTGGTGTTGATGAAATCCGTTCTTGAATTGGAAAAATGTTTTTTCTGTGCATAGTTTGAGTAATTCTATGATGGCACTGACATCCAGTTTTGTTCTTGTCTTCAGTGATGTGTCATTTTATAATCTTTCTTTCACGATTTCTAGAGTTTTATCAATAGGGACTTCAGTAAACAAACTTTCGACATCAAAACTTACTAGAAGATCTCCATCTTGAATCTGTAATTCATTCAATTTCTCCAGAAAGTGAGGGGTATTCTTTAGAAAAACTATTTCCATTTCCAGATAGTGGTTTCAGAATGTTGAGTAGGTATCTAGCGAGTTTTTGTGAAGGAGATCCAATGGAACCTACAATAGGGCGTAGAGGATGAGATGGTTTGTGTATTTTTGGTAACCCATTGAAATGTGGGGGTTTGCTGTGGTGTGATACTAGGTCTCTGCGTTCTGTTTTCGTGAGTATGACTACATTGACTTCTGAGTTTGAAGATTATGCATTTTCTAGTTTATTTTGATTTTTATACTTTATGCTTACATATTGCACTCGATTTCTCAAAGATGATGATAACCAATCGGATATTCAAACATGGTTACGTGCAAAAAATATTACTTTTGATGATTCTTTGTTGAAAGCAGAATTATTAGTGATTGTTCGACAACATAAAGACAAATAAATACTTGTTTGAATCAATATTTTGTTAAAGTAATCAGCCAATTTTGTAGATCTGATTATTCGATTCAACAAAATAATTACAGAGTTGTAACAACATTTCTGCCAAAACGAGTTATGAATAGAGTTATCCGAATAATATATTTGGTTCATGCAAATTAGTTTCAGTTGATTGGAACTCTAAATTTGATCCGAAACCAAGAAATAATTTCACTTACTTTGAGATTATATTTTGTCTTGCAAATACGACACTTTTATTTGTTTGATTCAAATAAATTTTATTTGATTCAACAATTTGTTTTTTTCTGTGGACACTTCGCCGATTCCGATCACGCGCTAAGGGCCTGCATTTGTTTTGATCGTAATTGTCTTTACATTGAATGAACTATAGTGTACCAATGTTTCCAATTGTATTTGAAAGTAATTTAAGAGAACATAGAATCTGATAATAATTTGATGGGAATAAATATTGACCATAGGGAAATTTTCTCGATTCTTCAACCAATACATTGTGATTTACCAACGTGCTATTTGTTTAGAAATCCAATAGTTTCGAAACTTCATCGAAGTGCATCATTTGTTTTCACACATCGGACATTCAATAATTCTTATCTCAAATATTTTGATTCCCCGATCAGGAGAATTAAAAACAAGCGGTGAATAACCAGCTGTCCTATTTAATTGTTCATTTACGATTGGGTATGATGAAAACATCGACAAGGCTCAAGGTCTTAATTGAAAAAAATACCCAAAAATGTCGCAACGATACGGTGATAGATAATATGAGTTTTTTTGCGAA
Source organism: Gonioctena quinquepunctata (assembly GCA_018342105.1). Taxonomy (NCBI): domain Eukaryota; kingdom Metazoa; phylum Arthropoda; class Insecta; order Coleoptera; family Chrysomelidae; genus Gonioctena; species Gonioctena quinquepunctata. The sequence goes on from JAFIRS010001712.1 coordinate 265,451, forward strand.
AATAATGAGGTAATCGCAGACGGAACACGAAGCGTCGCAGAATAAACATATTTATGACCGCGATGTGTTGGTCTACCGAGTTCCGGTTATAAATGATGAATATTTTTGGATTACACTTGGTACTTCCCAATAATCGGTTCCATCCTGCACTCTGAGATAGGACTATTTGAACGAGGAATAACCGCGAAGAAATAAGCAATACGGTTGTTTATACAGGGGGTTCGTTTAGTGGTGCTAAAGTATTTTTGCCTCCTGAAAACGAGTCAAAATGCAACATTCTCAAACATTTTTGAGGAAATAGCCTTACAAGATAGCTTATAACAAGTTTTTATTTAGTTTTTAGTTCGTTCGTTAGGGTCAAATCTTGCAAGTGAATTTGGACCTAATTCTAGTCGTCCGATTAATTTGAAATTTCGCAGGTTTTCTTGATTCCGGTGACAATGCATCATGAAATTTTTGTTGGAAAAATGAACAAAATGGCGGCTCCACGATGGCGCACGAGATTTGTAATTATGGTCCGATTTGATTCAAAATTGGTATGTGGGGGTTTTCCGGGTCGGAGATCATGAAATTTTTGTCAAAATTCATAAATTCAGGATGGCGGCCTCAAGATGGAGGACAAGTTTTGTGATTATGGTCCGATACAATTCAAAATTGGTATATTTGAAATGTCGGCCCCAAGATGGAGGACGAGTTTTCTGATAATGGTCATATTTTATTCAAAATTGGTATGAGGGAGTTTTCAGGTTCGGAAATTATAATTTTTTTGTCAAAATCTATAAATTTAAGATGGGACTTCAGGATGGCGGACGAGTTTTGTGATTATGGTCAGATTCTATTCAAAATTGGTGTGTGGAGTTTTTGGGGTCGGAGATCATGATTTCTTCCAGCTCAAAACTTACAGGGAAGAGAACTTGTAATAACGATGCTCTATTAGAAATGAACAGATTAAGGCAAACTAACTAAAAATCAAAAAATAAAATAACTAATAAAAAACTTTTTCAAAGACAAGCTTCCATTTAAGCCTTGTACTAAAACATATAAAATAAGTTTAAGTATTCGCTGACAATGATTTAATTATTTTTTGTTGAATTATTTGGTTTCAAAAAGCTTGTCGCGCAAATTGTAATAAAAAATTAATTAATACTTCGGCAAGTTGTTACTTACCAACTAATCATTGTCCAATGAAATTAATTGCTACCTACTTTTATGAACATTTCGCGCGACAAGCTTTTTAAAACCAAATAATTCAACAAGAAATAATCAAATCATTTTCAGGGATGACTTCAACTTATTTTATACGTTTTTGTACGCGCCTTAGATGAAAGCTTGTTTCTTAAAAGGTTTTTTATTGATTATTTTATTTTTAGTTAAATATTTTTGTCTTTTGAAAAGAGTCAAAAAGGAACATTCTCAAACATTTTTGTGGAAATAGCCCTCCTAAGATAACACAGCTTATTTTCTCCTTATTTTTCAGTTATTGAGTACAAGCTTTTGAAAGAACTGAGAAGATATTCATAATCTTTTCAAGGCTGTCACCTTGAAAATTTTAAGAGCGCTGCGTTTTGAGTCCCCTAACTAACCAAAAAATGTTTAATGGTTGTAATAGGTATTGGAATTATTTGAAGATGTATTATGACCGAGTACTATTATATGATAGTAATTTTCCTTGGATATTTGTCATACATAATGGGCTGAAAATTATAACTAAGATTTATGTGCTTAGAAGTCGATTTTTCCTCGGTGAAAAATTTATACTACAGGGTGACCAAGGGGTGCGTGCAAGCTCCATAACTTTTTTTTCCATCCAAGCTTCTGAACAATAGGTCCGACAATGAGGCACATGCTAAATAGTATATTAAAGTATAAGTGGATAAAAAGGGCTTTAAAACACGCGCGATTTTTCGAGCACGACGGCGCAGCCGGAGTGCTCGAAATAGAGCAAGTGTTTTTAAGACCAGTTATCCACGAATACTTTACGTTATTTTTTTTTATTGGTGCACTTTGAAATCATATATACTGGTATTATTACTACAAAAAATAGAAATAAGAACTAATAATGCAAGAAGGTGGAATTCGTGATGTGACATCAGTATACCTTTCGTTGTCATGGAAATGAGAAAAACATTCATTTGCAATTTGTTACCAAAGATCAATATTTGTTGTCACCAGAGCTCAAAAATGAATTATTCTAATATCGATTTTTTGAATAGTGAGGCAGAATCGCGGTTAATACCGCGAAAATCCAGTGATATATATAAAAAAGAATATGAAAAGTTCATCAAATGGATGGAGGAGCACATATAAACGAACGAATTGTGAGTAATATTTTATCTGACGTTACAAGGTACTCCTGTCAGATCAATAATCAAAAATTTGTCATTTAGACTTCACGTTTCTCGATTTGTTGATGTTGTCATGGTTACCTTTAAAAAACGCGCGTTTTTTAAAGTTCGATTTAAACACGCTGAGGCGTTTATATTTATATTAGGGTGCTTCATTTTTGGGCAAATTTTTTTTTCTTCAAGTTCCGCCTGAAAATCTTGTAATTTATAGAAAAACAAAATTTTTGAGCATATTGCGAACCCTCAATTCGAATTTCAACCCACTGCTAGAGAATTTTGAATTTTATCCATTAAAATAACATCAAAAAATGATTTTTTATACGTTTATCTTTCCGCTCACACAGAATTTTTTTTTTTGGGAATTTTTACTTATGGATTCTTGTTGAAGGTATAATTTCCCACAAAAAAGCCACCCGCATCGAGTTTGTAACTCCAACGGGTTCGACGAAAAATGTCATTCAAGCTTTTAACTTTTCTTTGATAATTAATTGAGTCTTCTAAAAAATTGTTTGAAAAAATATTTCAATAAATTACATATCGTTATCTAATCTGAAGAGGCTTTTTTCTAAACATAATTATAGTATAGATCACAAGCATAAACAATACGTATTACTGAAAAAGTTGATAGAAAAAATGATAATGAGTGAGTTGTACATACATATAAAGTCTAACATGAATAATCTATCTGTGAAAATCGTATAATTTTTTTTGTAAATGTTTTGAACTCCAAAAAGTAGTAATCGTTGTGAAAGTACTGATTTGAAACATTTTTGCTGCCATAAAATTTCAAAAAATACAATGACAAACAAATTTTTCATTCAATTTTCTAACTTGGATTTCATAAATTAGTTTTTATTGAAAAAAATTGATTTTTTCGTTAATTTTAAGTTTTAAGTTGCTTTAACAGCTGAACTATGAGAGCTACGAAAAAATATCTCACAGCCTAATTGTAGGGCATACACCCCCCTACAAATTTTCTTTCAATCTTCAATAGTTTAGCAAATAAACGCGTTTTACTGCTATTTTTATGAAAATTAAGCTTAAATGACATTTTTCGTCAAACCCGTTGGAGTTACAAACTCGACGCAATGGGCTTTTTTGTAGGAAATTATACCTATACCAAGAATCCATAAGTCAAAATTCCCCAAAAAAAGTTTTTATGGGTGAGCGGAAGGAAAAACGTATAAAAAATCATTTTTCAATGTTATTTTAATGGATAAAATCCAAAATTCTCTAGCAGTGGGTTAAAATTCGAATTGAGGGTTCGCAATATGCTCAAAAATTTTGTTTCTCTATGAATTACAAGATTTTCAGGCGGGACTTGAAGAAAAAAAATGTTGCCCAAAAATGAAGCACCCTAATTTATATACAGAATATCTCAAAATAAGATAGAAAACTGAGTTTTTTTTAAGTAACTCCCCATTTGATCGCGCTTCACTTGTAAGTAACAAACAATATAATCAAATCTTGTCGTATCGAAATGAAACTTAATATATATATGTAGTTTGGATGACAATACTATAATTTGGAATTTTGGAGCTGATCTGATGATGGGGCCATTAGGTGAATAGTGGAACTCTTCAATGGCTACTAGTAAAATATGGTGAATGCGATGAGGTCGTTCTCAGCATATTTTATAGTTCAAAGATATGGCGAATGCACTGGATCTCAGCACATTCGCCAAAATTTAACGAGTCCAATAAATTGGGCCTGGTAACGAGGGTCTGATGATGGAGTCAGGAGAAGGATAGTGGAACTCTTCAGTGGGTACTAGTAAACCCCTCGAGTTTGGGGTCATACGATTCGTTTTGGTGAGTCCAATATATTGCACTTGGTGTTAAGGTAGTTGTCGTGCTACAAACAGTGTCAAAAATTAGGCTCGATTGTAGCAGGACGCGATACATGTGCAAACGCTTAGAGATATATGTTTTAAGGAGACTGTACACTCAGAAACGCAACTAGCATGCGTGATACAGCTAATAAGCCATGACTGGACTGTTGGCAACGTCTCAATCCAACGATCGCTCACATTTAGTTGTTCAAGATACTCTTATGAACAAGCAGTCAGCTATGGATAGATTTCGCCTAAAAAATGGTAGGTTTGCTATAAAGCAAAAGTTAAAAAAATGAAAAATAAATTGTCTGAACTGTGTAAGGTTCGAAATATGACCAAAAAACAATCTAATGAGAATGATGTGTGTGGCGGAAATCGCATTGTGAATCTCAAAGAACTTGGAAAAATTTTGTGGTGTCGGAGCTACCACCAAGTTTTGAGTTTGGAGAATGTGCTGAAAGAAAAACATTTGCAAAAATTAGTTCGTTTCAGTGGTAAAGCGTCAGAAATATCAACATGCATGAAATCATATAAAGAATGTATTTCAGAGCGGCGTGAGAACGAAAGAATATCTTGTAATTTACCTAATTAAGTGCCTTAAAAAATGTTATATCACGGGATTTATTGAAGAAAAATGCACAACACAATATAGCATACGATTTTCTGAAACAAATGTATCACGATGAAGGAGAAGAAGCTGTGATTAATCACCTAACTGAAAAATTGAAGAATGGAAAACCTAGAGTTACTAAAAATAGGCAAACATCAACTAAAATCATTAATGATTTGAAAATAAATGTTTAGTCAATCAGGTGATTATTTAGTATAATAGTTAAATAGTTATTTATGCAACAAGTGCAAAAAGTAAGTGTTTATTGCACTAGACATGTAGTGCAATGAACACTTTTTGAACGAGTTTCATACAATATTTTTTCTACGTTCATGCAAAAATCAAAAAATGTTTATTTAGGTGGCACTAAGTGTGGGAAAATAAAAAGCGTAATTTAATAGCAAAACATTTAATAATCAATTAGCACTATCGATTCGCATTGAGGAAGTTAGGAAGTAATACCTATGTTAGGAACAATTCAACTCAAACTTTACTTTTGATGGATTGCATTTTCCAGTAATTCTGTAATTCATTATGCAATAAATATGATTGAAAATATAAAAATATAAAATATGCAATTGTTCAAAAGATAATAAAATATCACAGAAAATTGACTAAAAATGGCGTCGATTTGAACGTTTATGTTTGTTATGATCACAAAACGCTGTAGTAGAATGACAGATGAGTGCAATAAACATTTTACTGCACTAGTGCTATGAAGAACCACTTTTTTCACTAAATATAGTTCAATGAAGTTTTGTTTTTTGCATGAACTTAGAAAAAATATTCATTGTTGTTTACATTCTTTGTAGATTTATACGTTATATTTTATCAGCCTGTTAGAAATCTGAATCATTTTTGTTTGAGATCACAATTATTATTCATACATATATGTGCATTCCAAAACACAGTTCAACTCAAAATAGTAAGACCCTCGCGCTCTTGCTTATTTGAATCACGAGTGCTCGCTTGTGGCGTTGCCACGATTCTCAGCCTTCCCCCTCTTGCACTTCTCATACGCAATGATTTATAAACTTCTTATAGCAATAACTAAATAACTGTATGGCTACGCTAGTTGAATTTTTTGTATAAAATTTGTTACTTACCTTTTAATAATACACCAGTTTCTCAAATAGATCTGAATGGAGGGTTTTAGTTATGCCTCAAAATGTGGTGTCCGTGGTAGCTCACTATAGGGATTACGTGTTAAACTTTGCAACTTTGAAGCCTTATATCTCGCTTTAGGTGTGGTAAATCATTTCAAAAATTTAATATGATACAGGTAATAATGTTAACTGGGAGTGGTATGAATATAAACGCAATCTGATTGGAAGTGAATTTCACGACAACTACCTCAATGCGTCAGCAATGACAGCACGTGGAGTTCTTTTTTGTTGACGAAATTTCCATGGTACCTTATGAGTTGTTGTGCATGATTGACGCCCGTATGTGTCAGTTAAAGCTACAGTTTTTAAGCTGAGCGGAGCTGTTCGAAGGCATAAATGTCATACTTTTTGGTTATCTGAGGCAGCTGCCTTCAGTAAGAGGAAGAAAGGTGTTTCAACAACCAGAACACGTGATGGCGACTTTTCACATTGGTAGTAGTCACTGAAAACATGCAATAACAGGGAGACACTACATTTGCTGACATTTCAAATGTCTTGAGAGTGGGAAATATTGAGAGCAAACACTTTGCAGTTCTTCTTGGTAAAATATCGACGAATTATACTGGTGAGTTCGCGATAGGCAAAGCATTACGAATATATCACACAACGATAAAGTACTTGTATATTTCGAACTGAAAGGTACTCGAATGAATGACATTAAGGCCCATGATCAAATTATTGATGCAACTCGTAAACTGGGGAACATTAGTCTAGAGTCCTTCTCCGAGTACCAAATTTCGTAGAGATTGATTTAAATTTGGAGGAGATGGTCCGCCATTTTTAGGCCACCATCTTGTTTTGAGGAAATGACTTCAGATTCGTGTTCAGCGACTTCAAAAACCTCCAAGTACCAAATTTCGTAGCTATTGATTCAAATTTGGAGAAAATAATCCGCCATTTTTAGGCCGCCATCTTGTTTTAAACTTATTTCCCAATATTGAATCGCGAACAAGAAAAATATTTCTATTTATTTCGGAAATCTCTGATTCCCTCTCATGTGCTGGCAAGGGCAATTCGCGAGATCTACACACAAATTCTTGTTTGAGTTGTTTTTCCACATCAGGGAAATATTGAAAACAATGATAATGTCTGTTGGGATACCTTTCAGCGTACACTTTTTCAACTCAACTGCCATAAAAATTTAATGACCTAAGGGACAGTAGGTATACAAACTTATTAGGTTATTGATGAACACTAATTTCTTACTTGTCAAAGTTATTTTTAACCGACGAAACCAAAAAGGAGGAGGTTCTCTAGTCGACGTACATATTTTTTTTCTGTATGTATGACCACGCATAACTTTTTACTGAGACGTCCGATTATGATAATTCTTTTTTCAGTAGATAGGGTGTACTTTGATGTTGGTCCCATTCCAATATAAAAGATGAAATCCACCCCTAAGGGTAGCAAAATGAAGGATATTGATCACTCAGCCTCTGAATTCTGGTCAGTTAACCGATTCTATCAGGCATTACTTTGTACTGGGTTCTTCGATTTGGATTTTTTTTATTAGATAGGGTATACCTCATAGTTGATCAAATTTGGATTTCGAATGGAATTATCCACCCTTACGGGTAGGAAAATAGGAAATAATTGATTTTTTGGCACACATATGTAGTTGACAATGACAGATCGCTACTGTCATTATTTCTGTTCTCCTACATCCGTCACAATCATTATATTCTATGAGAGGATGGGATGATATACAAAGTAATGGAATAAACTGACCAGAACAACAAAAATAATTTATATTACAACAAATAGTAAAAGTAGATAATTGTATTATTTACCTGGTAATAGTTGAAGTAGGGTGGGTAAGTAAGTATTTTGGAAGTAATCAAAAAACAAGTAGGTAGTAATTAGTATATTTCAGCCACAAAAAATTGAAAAATGAAAACTTTAAAAAAAAAATTAAACCGACGAAATACGGAACTGAAAAGTAAAAAATAAAATACATTTTCTTAGTTTCAATAACTAAGCTCCTAAACTAATGTGAGTAACTAATTTTGAGTCAGCGCCCAACAAACAATCAACGAAGATCATCAAATTACTTCAAAAAAATTATCAGAATGTCACCGCGTAACTCGATGCCATCATTTTACGCCTTACCTAATTCATTTGCTTGTTTGTCTGGCGCCTACTCAAAATCAGTTACTTACATTAGTTTAGGAGCTTAGTTATTGAGACTGAGAAGGTTTATTTTATCATTTACTTTTCAGTTCCTTATTTCGTTATATAGCACATTTTTTATTTTAAAAGTTTTTACCAAATAATGAGAATTCTGTGGTGAGAATGGGAATAAATCTGAAAAATTCAGTGAGCACTATTCGTTTCCGGAACTTAGTAGACTCACTTGGAGATATTTTCGGGATCGTAAAATGTATAACTATACAGAGCGTTCCATCAGGAATTTATGATTCTGTTCCGAGTGAAGGTGCCTTCAAAATGTTTGACTTATTTTACAATCGATTTATTCGCAAAATAATTATACCTTTCGTTTTGATCGTAAAATTAAAGTTAAGAATCGGGTTTCGTTCAATTTTGTATCCACAGCATACTTGATTAGCGATATACCCCAATTTCCTCATAATTTTTCGATAACTAATTAGTGTATTGGGTTTGTTATCCATCCGATTTGCGATTCGAAACCATCAATGTATTTGTCTTGCAAAGTAGAATCTAGGGAATGTGTCTGTCTGGGGATCGTGATCAGCGAAGATATACTGAAATTTCATGAAGGTCGTGGGGACATCCGCAATAGGTAAGTATTTCAAAAAATTATGCTTACAAAATAAATCAAACTATCAGAACAAAGACAGTTCTCCAGGAAAGATATTGAAAATATTGAAAAAAAACTGATTTAGAAATATCAGCACACTTTCCACATTTGAGAGAGATTATGTGATAGAAAATGACGACGAAAGGATTGAGTCGAAAAAAAAACGCCAACATGATTAAACTAACAACTGGTTTTCAACAAACTCTGTCTAAGTGGACCGCACATGGTTACATCTTCTGAGAGGAATAGAGTGACGAAATCTGAAAGTTGTCAAACAACTAATGAGGGGACAAGCAAATGATTTTTCCATTAGAGTAGTGTGTCTTTCTTGTGAATTTTCTGCGACAAACGATATCCTAACAGAATATTCTTGACAGAGTTGTGATTGTTTTTTTTTCGATTTTTAACCGCCAACTTAGTTGCAAAGCAACCCTCGGAAGTCAGAGACTTGTGTGAGTTAAGATGACGGGGACCTTAGCTTTTTAAGTGTCATCCGAAGCACTACTCGGCGGTAACCGTGGGCACTCCGAAGGATTGATATCTAGGTACCAAGAATGTTTGGTTGGGCACCTATCTCCTTCCACTCAACGAAACTACAGAAATAAATTTTTATTTCAGTAGCCGTGTTGACAATCGAACTATGACTATCTGGACATTAGCCAGCGCCTCTACGCTCACGGCCACCAACCCAGTGATCATGGTGAATATTGTGAAATAATTGTCAAAGTCTATAGAGGTTATAAACATGGATTTTCCAGTTGAAAAATAATCATAATAACACACCAAAATAGATTTGATAAGGTTCACAATGACATTTTGTGATGTTATGGGTTGTACAAGCACATTATATTTATTCGATTTCATTGCAGAGGCATGATTTAGGAAATAATTTGGGAAATTATTGGATGTTTCGATGGAAAAAGGAATATTACACTATAATAACAGATTATATGTTCACTAAATGCCTACAAAGTTTATTAAAATCACTACAAATCTCTAACAAACACAAAAACAATTATTTACGCACACACTCAAATGCTTTGTTGCCCCCCGATCAGCTGATGACCGCCATGTTGTGATGTCAATTGACAGTGCTCTATGGAAATGACAGAATTGTAATGAACTGATAACGAAATATCCCACGAATCAGTATACCAAATATGTCATCACAAATGAATTTGGAAGTTTCAATCCTCAAATGAACATCTTAAAAGTAAACTAAAACATAATTGCTTTGGATGTGCGACGTATGTTATTCCGTGAGTTATAGATTTAAAAGCTTGTCCATTTTGTATTCGAACTGAAAACTTTGCGCCACAAGCTATTGAATCTATAAAAATAATATTTTTTTCTTTTTTTTTTCTTTTTAGTCTTTTTAACCGACGAAACCAAAATGGAGGAGGTTCTCTATTCGACCCGTATATTTTATGTTTTTCCATCATATTTTTTTATGTAATATCACGCATAACTTTTTACTGAGGCGTCCGATTCCAATTATTCTTTTTTCAGTGGATAGGGTGTACTTCGAATTTGGTCCCATTTGAATTTAAAAGATGGAATCCACCCCTAAGGGTAGCGAAATGAAGGATATTGATCACTCACCCTCTGAATTCTGGTCCTTTAACCGATTCTATCAGGCATAACTTTGGACTGGGTTCTTCAATTTGGATGATTCTTTTTTTAATAGATAGGGTATACCTTATATTTGGATTTCGAGAGGAACTAGCCACCCTTACGGGTGGAAAAATAGGGGATAATTGATTTTTCACTACTGAACATTGGCACACACATACGTAGTTGACAATGACAGATCGCTACTGACATTATTCTTGTTCCGTCAAAATCAGTATATTTAGTAGAGTATGGAATGATATACGAAGTAATGAAATAAACTAACCAGAACAACGAATATAATTTATATTACAACGAATAGTAAAAGTAGATAATCATATTATTTAACTGGTAATAGTTGAAGTAAGGTGGGTAAGTAAGTATTTTGGAAGTAATCAGAAAACAAGTAGGTAGTAATTGGTAGATTTTAGCCACAAAATTGAAAAATAAAAACTTTTTAACAAAAAATTAAACCGACGAAATACGGAACTGAAAAGTAAAAATGAAAACTTTTAACAAAAAATTAAACCGACGAAAATCAACTGAAAAGCAAAAAATAAAATAAACCTTCTTAGTCTAAATGATAATTGAGCTCCTAAACTAATGTAAGTAACTGATTTTGAGTCGGCGCCAAACAAACTAGCAATTGAATTAGGTGAAGCGTAAAATGATGGCAGCGAGATGCACGGCTGCGTTTTGATGACTTCTTTCATAGATAATGATCTTCGATAATTGTTTGTTTGGCGCCGACTCAAAATCAGTTACTTACATTTATTTAGGAGCTCAATTATCATTTAGACTAAGGAGGTTCATTTTATTTTTTGCTTTTCAGTTGATTTTTTCGTCGGTTTAATTTTTTGTTAAAAAGTTTTTATTTTTTACTTTTCAGTTCCGTATTCCGTCGGTTTAATTTTTTGTTAAAAAGTTTTTATTCCTTTAAGTTCTGAGCTGTCTAGTTCTTCAAGGAGGAAACCAACTGAAGATTAACTCGTCCGTCATACTGGAGCTGCCATCTTCAATTTATGAATTATGAAAAAAAATCAATAATCTTCGACTAAATTCATAATATCTGACCCCAAAAACCCCGACCTACCAATTTTGAATAGAACGGTCCATTATCACAAAACTTGTCCACCATCTTGGAGCAGCTATCTTGAAGTTATGAATTTTGACAATAAATCCATAATCCTCGACCCCAAAAACTTCAACTAACAATTTTGAATAGAATCGGACTATTATCACAGAGATCGTCCACCATTTTGGAGTCGCCATTTTTATTTTATGAATTTTTACAAAAACAACATAATTTTCGACCCCTACATGCCAATTTTGAATAGAATCGAACCATAATTGGAAAATCGTCCGCCATCCTGAAGCCGCCATCTTGCATTTGTGAACTTTGAAAAAAAAACATAATCTCCGACCCCGAAAACCCCCACATCCCAATTTTGAATAGAATCGGACCATAATCACAGTGACCGTCGGCCATCTTGGAGCCGCCATCAAGTTTTTTTCCTCTTACAATAATTCCATAATGCATTGTCACTGAAACTATGAACACACGCCAAATTTCACGTCAATCGGGCTACTAGAAATGGGTCAAATTTAAGTTTCCAGATTTGATTACAGACAGACACCGGGACAGGTGGAACTAAATAAATTCTTGTAAAAAAACAAGTTTTGAGAACAGGACAGTTATAAATCCTCAAATGTCAACTATTTGAAAGAGATAGAACTATATTTCTTTTTATGCTTCTGATTTTTTAAAACGGCCCAGTGAAATTTTCAGAACAGTGCAAACCTTGGAATTTGATATCGATACTATGCATCTGAATCCTGAACACGCATATGGTAGGTGGCTATGGGCCGAGCAGAATTAAATATTATTTCATCGTAAAAACAGCAAAAAACCTGACCGCTACCAGCATAACTTGCACACGATCCGAATTTTACACGCGAAAGTTTTATTAATATACGGATTCTAATCGTTCGAAAAAAAGTTGATCAAAACTCGATGAATATAAATTGCACTTGAGAAGTAGTTGCCTTCGGAATTTTGGAAGAACACTTCATTTCAAAGTTTTTCCAATGTCTCGTTGATACGAAATGAAAAATAACACATATCGAATAAACAGTTGTTCTCAATATATAAGATTCTATGAATTTTTTATATTACCACGTTTATATTAACTCGCCATTGTGTCTGTTTGACAGGTACAAATCTTGCAATCGATTTTAAACTAACTTCCCGATGAACTAAAGACTTAAAACGTCGGAAATATCTTGGAACCGGATGACAATACAATATTTGTCTGTCTCTTTGTTCGTTTTCTTACGGAGCACAAAAAGTGAGGTTAGGATCACACTCTCCATAGCAAAATGATCGATGAGTGAATGTGCACTAAATTCAACTGCCTTCAAAATATTCACTCAATATAACAACGGAATTATAGTAAAAATAAACCGTTTGTCTGTAATAATAATAATATTAAAAAGTAATCGATTTTAAACTATTTTCCCAATGAGCTAGAGACTTGAAACTTAAAACTTCGCTCAGATCTGGATGACAATGAAATATTTCTTTCTTGTTGTTTGTTTGTTGTCTGTAATAATAATTAAGGAACAATCGATCTAAACCAACTTCCCGATGAACTAGAGACTTGAAACTTCAGACATAGCTCAGAACTGGAGACTGTCTGTCCGTTTGTTCGTTTGTCTGTCATAATAATAATATCAAGAAGGAGCAATCGATTTTAAAGTAACTTCCCGATGAGCTAGATACTTAAAACTTTAAAAATATATCAGAACTGTTTGATAATTCAATATCCACTCGCTTTCTTGTCTGTCTGTTCATTGTCTGTAATAATAATAATAGTACGGAGCCAAGAAAACTTTGAGGGGTTTGACCCACAATCACTGCAACGTATCACGCGGCGGCTACCAAAATGTGGAACACTTGTTTGGTGGCCGCTACGTTCCCCTATATTCCAACCACGTTGTGGTCACCTGGCGGAAACGGGATACGTTAAACAACTGACTGCGCTTGTGTAATTGATATGTAGCTCGATCTCTATCCTGCAGCATAATTTTATAATAAATGTTCCTCGTTCTTCCATTATGCCTGATTCATTTCTTACACTCGATCGACTATTAGTATAAGAATATATAACATACAAACACGTAAGTGAGTATATTGAATTTGGATACTTCTGATCGGGATAAAATTAAAACGATTGACTGTTTACTGTGAAATATGGGTGTTGTAGCTCGATTGTGAGCACGCGCCACCTGAATACGCTTCATTTAAGGAAAACATTAGAATTTTCATTAATCTCGATTACATGAAACCAATACCTACGTAATAAATCACTAAGTTTGATTCAGTACTGACGACAAATGAATCTTAATTGAATGTTCCGTTCATTTCTTTAATAATGGCGACCCAGCAAATCCCTGTAAATATGTCGGCTTGTGTAGAATATAACTTCGTAGTGGCAGAAACTTAAAATACACCACTCTGAAGTTCCTCTCATCATAAAGTGGCCAGTGGAACTGACTTATTAACGTTTCCACCACTAGAAAGTGACCCCCACATCGCAGGCCCATGACTCACCACTTAAAAGTTATAACCTAAAAATTACAATAGGTCTTATACCTTTGGAAGTGGCGAACACTACGTGGCTATTATAACCTGCCACTTCAAAGTTCTAACCTCGAAATTGCGGGTACATGTACATTAATTGTTAAAAAAGGACATGTAGCAATTATGGTAGATTCATGCAGCTCCAATTACCAATTATCAAGTATCAAATAACAATTATCAATCAACAACTAATGAAAATGAACTGAACTGAATTAACAATTGAGGTATGAATACTAAGCAGACGCACAAGTCAGATATCCGATCTATTTGAATCAATCTTCTTATACAAAATCAAGAAAATATTGTCTATTGGAAACGTTTAATCCATTTCATTTTGAATAAATATCATTCACGTTTCATGTAACATGTTAGCCAAAATAAAATAACTTCACAAAAGTTAGGTTAGCTTTCGCCTTTGTGCGGACCAATCCTCGGTCTCTTGATAGTGAATTTCAAAGGTAATTGTAACTTTGTAGTGACTTTTATTGAATGCGAACTGTGGCAATCTCTTATGGAGATACCAAGAACATGGCATTCATCACCACATATCATAATCAAGTGCCTGCCACACCGAAAGTACGATGGAAGTTACTTAAACGTTACCAAAACTATCATACCCCTTTGAAAGTGATTGTGACTTCTAAGTGATATATAAGTGGTACGGGATAGTTACCGCGACGGTTATTTTCCACTTTTAAGTTTGGAAACCTCTAAGGTGATTCTGATTAATGGCCATAATGTTTCAGATACTACACTAACAAGTTGAAGAACTGTGGAGTGGTTACCATGGATGTGAATTACGTGACTACAACCAAGCAAATATAAAATTTTAGTTATTCCTACTAGTGGTAGATTCAGTGGTGATACGTAATAAACACCGAGTCGAAGTTGCAGTATCAGTTTTCGTCACTATGCTGTTCGGGAAATTTAAACAGCTTGAATTTATTATTTATTTATAAAATTTTCTCACGGCTTTTCTTTTAGCACCGGTTCCATTACAAATATCTGTTATAGTAGATTGTCCATGCTCTATTATATAAAAGCATACATTTGATTGAGCTTCTTCCTCATAAACTCTTAGATTATGAGGTCTTTTGAAAGTATTTTGCGATGAACACGTCGATTTTTTCTTCAGCATATCGTTCATTAAGAATATCCGCAACTTGTTGATGGGTTAAATGTTTTTTCTCCGAAAATGAGTATAATTTCTATTCCTTCCTGCAAAGTCGGTATTGATAAAAACGTGATGGAAATCACTCTTTCATAATGCCAGATAAACTTTTTCATTTCAATTTCCATGACATTCAATTCTGTTGTTTCCATAGTATACTTCCTAGCTCAATTTTTCAGTATCAGTTCGGAGAATGATTGATTAAAATTGGATTGGCAAGGATTTGATAAGCAAATTGATTTGAAATTTTCACTTGTAATCTCCCTAGAGCATGAATTAATGCCGGAAATTTTTTGAGTACATGAATTTTCTTTAAAAATTCATGTACGAGACAAATTTCCCGCAATTAATTCAAGCACGAGGGGGATTCGGTAAGAAAATTTTATACGCGAACAAATCTAATACTCAAAGAAATAAACTGGTGTCTCAGTATTATTTTTATTTTATGAAACCGACATATTTAAAAAAAACACCGGTTCTGTGTTTTATTCACCACTCAGGAAAGAGGAGGTAGAAGTGGAATTTTTGAAGAATTTAAAATTAATTAATGATATTATAGAATGTAGACCTTAATAAATTGTTGTAATATTTCCAACTTATAAAGTAAGTAAATAAAAAATATTTTCAATATTATTTCAATATTATTTTTGTCTAATTATATGATAGCTGTCATGTGCCGGGAAATTTCCACTTATTAATTTTACGTCCACATGCTAATGTGGATGGAAAATTTTCAGAAAATTTGCATAGTAACAATGTCGAATCAAAGCATCTGATTGGTTGAAAATGACTAGTATAAAATTTTCAGAGTAATGGCATTCAACTGGAATGCTCTTTTGTATGTGATGAAAATTCATGAAGCGAATTTTGATATGTAGAATGTTGAAACTAGATCCACTTTTCATAAAGTATGACATAATTTTTGTAATTTTTTTTTTCAAAATATCTAATACAAAAAAAAAAAGAAAAATCCTTTAGCAGTTTGAATCAGCCGGAAAATTGTAATAAGAATGAATGAAAACAAAAAAAATTTGAATTGGTTAAAATTTGGTAGGTGGGTAAGAAAATAACAAAAAATTCACAAATTTTTCAAATAATATATCTCGAAATATCGAGAACTATCTTTCCGACAGGAAAAAAACGTTATTTTGCTTCATTTTCAATGCAAAAACTGTTCATGAACTGTTCATGAACTGTTCAAAAACTGAATGAAAACAAAATCTTATATGATGCTGTGCGGTGACACTGTATATCTCAAAAGGAGGTTACAAAATATTCAACCCATTCCTCAAATTCTGATACCGCATTCTCAAACTGCAAAACGATTCCACGCTCGGAACCGTCTAGCGTAAAAGACCCATGCGTACACTTACACAAACAACAATCCTGTATCCGGCGCGTCGCGACGCCGTCGAAGACGCTTCCGTGAAGAGCTACAGGTTATTCTAGATTTCAGTGATCCGCGAGCATCCATCTGTGACGTCACGCGACGCGATCTTATCGGATTCTTTTCGGAAAAGTCAATGGGTAAGTGTCAGCGTTTTTTTTCACAATCAAAAATATATATTTGGTTATTGATGGTGTATACGCGATTATTGTTTGGGGTTTTCGATTTTAGAAAGTGATGGGATAGGTGGAGCCAAAATGTTGTTTAATTTTTTTTAAATTTGACTTCAATTTGAGGACTTTCGTTTGTTGGGATCACGAACAAAATTACCCTACTGGGTAATTGGAGTTTTACCGACAATGTTCCATAACAAATTCTCGTTTTTTTGGGGGCGTGTGGACAAATGAAACACATTACCCAGTGTATACAGCTACAGGTCACATGTATGGGGTTCATATGTCGGTATACCATTGAGGAAATAGGTATCACCACGGCAACAAATAATCATATCTTTATTTTGATGAAAACAGATATTTTGTAAGCAACAGTTGAACGAAAAACGTCAGAGATAATATTTTTATTGTTTAGCGAATCAAATCATCGAATTTAGTTCAATACTCGTAAGTATCTCAAATACACCTTCCAGGTGGATTTCATGAATAAAATCTGTCGATTATTTTAAAATGGTGTGAAAAAATATTACAAATCTTCCATTTTCATATCAATATTGTAGAATTATGGGTCCTTTGATGTTCGGTAAAGCTTTCTGAGCTCCTTAACTTCGTTTCTAGTTTATCACTAAGCTGTGCAAAGCAATAGAACATTGCTGACAATTTTTAATTTTCGTTCGCCCTGTATACTCCTTTTATTTGCGATTCATTCGTTCGAGTCAATCAGATTCTATTTGATGAATGAATTTGTAACCCAAGTAAGTACTATCTCTATCCATGAGTGCTTTTGTTCAATAACTGAGTGAACTTTTATGTTTTTAACCGACGAAAAAAAAGAAGGAGGTTCTCTAGTCCTCGCGTATATATATATATATATATATATATATATATTTTCTTTAGTTTCTTGACCACATATATATTTTTTCAAATTCTCGGAATAAAGGTCTGATTCAGTCAATTCATATAATTTTTTTAACGACGTTTCGACATGGTATTTATCATCATCAGGTTAAAACACTAAAATTAAAAATATGGAGTATATATATATATATATATATATATATATATTATGTATGACCACGGATAACTTTTTACAGAGTAGTCCGATTTTGATTATTCTTTTTTTAATAGATATGATATACTTCGAAGTTGGTCCCATTTGGGTTTGAAAAAAAAAACCACTGAGGGTAGGAAAATGAGGGATGATTGTTGGTTCACCCACTGAATTTTTACGTCTTAACCGATTTTACCACGCATAACTTTTTACTGGGTTACCCGATTTGGATTATTTTTTCTACAGTATGGGGTGTGCTTGGAAGTTGATCCCATTTGAATATGAAAAAAATTACATCCATTACACAGATAGGGGATGATTAATTGATTTCACCCCTGTGAACCGATTCTGTTGAAACTTGGTACACATATGTTGTTTTGATGACACTACAACATAACGGAGGCCCGGAATTAATCTGATGATGGAGACGGAAGACAGTCGAGAAATCTCCTCAACGGTTCACAGCAGCTCCCTCGTATTTGGGGTGATATGTACATATATAATTACATGTCTCGACTAACTGACTCACTAATTGACTGATATACGATCGAGGTCCAGATCAAACCGCTGGATCTAAGAGCTAACATTTTGACAGCATATTTTTTTGATATTCCATCCCTAAAGGGGGGTGATAGTGAAAGTACAGTTGGTTTTGAAATTAAAGTAATGGAAATTAGCATTTGGGCTCTTTTTCACAAATAGAGATAAATGTGTTTCACGGTTTCTGAAAATTCAACCCTAAAGGGATGAAATGGGGGGTTGAAATTCTGTATAGTTAGTTTTGAAGTTGGGGTCTTAAAAATTGGTATTAGGGGGCCCTTGTTAGAATAAAAAATGTTGGGTGTTTTTGAAATTTAACCCTAAAGGGTGAAATGGAGGGTGGAAGATTGTATGGGGGTTCCTTTAGTTTTCAAGTTAGGGTCATAAATATTGGTATTTGAGGTCTTTCTATCTAAGGGATAAAAAAAAACAGGTTTCAGTGTAGAAATTCAACCCCTGAAGGAGTGAAATGGAGGGTGGAAGATTGTATGGGGGTTCCTTTAGTTTTCAAGTTAGGGTCATAAATATTGGTATTTGAGGTCTTTCTATCTAAGGGATAAAAAAAAACAGGTTTCAGTGTTTTTATAAATGCAACCCCTAAGGTGGTGAACCTTTGTGTAACGGTTTCGTTAGTTTTGAAGTAAGGGGCATAAAAATTGGTATTTGAGGTCTTTGTCACAAATAAAGAAATATGTGTTTCAGTATTTTTAGAAATTCCGTCCCTTAGGTGGTGAGTGAATTTGTAATATTCGTCCCGAAAAATACAAGGTTCAACGTGGACGAAGTCGCTGGTACCAGCTAGTTATGGTATATAACAGTTAATAGTTGAAGTAAGGTTTGTATGTAAGTATTTTGAAAGTAACCTAAATTGAGTAGGTGGCAATTAGTAGATTTCATACACAAAAAAAACTTTTTAACAGAAAATTAAACCAATGAAAAAAGAAAATGAAAAACAAAAAATAAAATGAATCTTTAAAATCTTGATCACTGAGCTCTTAAACTAATGTAATTGAATAATTTTTTAGTCCGCGCGAAACAAACAATCAATGAAGATCATTACATCATTTCTAAGAAATTATCAAAACAAAATAACATAAAAATACAACGTGAAATCTCCAGCGATGAACAATAACTTTCCAAAAATGCGCTCTCTGCACGACCACTCGCAACGACGTGTGCCCTCACGTGTGAGTCCATTCGGGTAGCTGTCGCGCTGATATTGACTTCGAGAACGCTCGGCAATTGGCGCCGCGCATCCGACAGTCATCATTTTACGCAATTAATTAGTTTATTTTTTTGTTTGGCGCCGATTCAAAATAAGCATTGGGAGCTTAGTTATTGAGACTGAAAAGGTTTATTTTATGTTTTGCTTTCCAGTTTCTTTTTCGTTGGTTTAATTTTTTGTTTGTTAAAAAGTTTTTAGTTTAAATCTTCAGCTTTTTTGATATCTTTATGGAATTCTATATTTGAATCGAACCGAAGGGAAACCAGTTTGGTTATATTTCTCTCTTTCGATCTGAGTCAGATTATATAGGAATATTAGGAAGCGTTTAGGGATATTTGAATCCTTCTCCACCCATGTGTTGTAGAATTTGAGGTAAATACAAACATAGAAATGCTGTTTATATTTTCCAATAAAAATATGTTTTTTTTTCCGTGATCCATGATTCATTAGCTTGGTTGATGCTATTCTCAGATTCAATAAACAAATCTTTCCGATTGGCCCCGCCAGAATATTTTTATCTTTGGCACTTTCCGTCAGCCTTATTTCATTTGGTGATTTGTTGAACATTTCTACGCAATTATAAAAACCTTTTTTTTAAGTTATTAGCTCATGCAATTTTAATTTTTGGACAGGTCTCTAAGTTTCAGTTCAAGCATCGATCTGAGGGCACTTTCCTGTATAATGAAGATTATTTCATTATATCTAATACACCCTCAAAATAGTATGCCATATCAAATCACAGATTCAAAATTAGCATGGTGTACAATTCTACGTATTGACTTCTCATGGGGTAGGTATACGACAGAATTCAATTTTTCACTTACATAGTTGACATGACTTTTTGAGGAAAGTGTACTAGATTGATAGATATTTATTTCCATACTAATGAACATTGAATTAGTGGATCGTCAAAAAATAGTACAATGTAATATGAAAAAGTAACGCAAGGAGCGTGTCTATCACTTAAGTTCAAGTTCTTTCATGCTCAGATCAAGGTACTCTTTTATCGTATAAAACAGTTTTTCAGTAACAAACCTTCAATTTTATTTTCAAACTGATGAAAGTTCACACACCTCACACTTGAAGGTATCTTGTTATACAGGTGCAGATTAGGAAATTATTTTTGTGACATCTGTAGTCTGAACTCGGGTGTTATAATTGAGCTGCCATTGCGAGTGGAGTAATGATGGATTTCAGATTGAACCATGTATTTGTTTCAACTTCTATGAATTTTCAGTAAAGATAAATATATAAATTGAGTAGGAAGTGACATGATTTGAGAACTAACAAAGAGAGGGCGACAATGTTCGCGGAAATGTACTCCCGACATTTCTCTTATTACCCTTTTTTGTAACATAAAAGCCCTATGAGGGTGGCACGAGCCACCCCATAGTAAAATACCATATGACAAATGACTATGGAATAAACCAAAATAACATGATTTAAGAACATGTAAGCGTCAACATTTGGATCAAAAAGGTGATACTTGATAGTTTTTTCGCCAGTAACTCGATATGAGTAGCCCAGTTTAATCTATCGTCTAATAGCATGCCAAGTAATTTGACGCTGGTACCCTGAGTGACATTATAATTAGAAGAAACAAGAACAGACTGATTTTTTTCCATGTTAATTTTGAGTTTATTGCATGTGAACCATGTTTGGGCTGAATAAATAGTATAATTCGATAACGTACATAACTTCTCTGAATTGGCACTTTGACAAATGAATGTTGCGTTATCGGCGAAAAAAACACTCTTTGTCGGGGAAGTATAGTGATATAGATCGCTCATATATATTAAAAAAAGGGCGGGGTCCAGAACTGACCCTTGAGGAACACCATGAGTAATAACATTACGATTTGAGAGATCACCTGTCATTTTGACATTTATTTCAACTATATAAGATTTAAAAAAAACGAGTGTGCTTTAGACCACACACTGAAGTAAACCTTCTTTACTCCTCTTATATATATATATATATATATATATATATATATATATATATATATATATATATATTGTTATGAAATGATGATATATCAAATAAATTGTTATTATAAAATGAAGGTTGCTAATAATTTCTGTTCATAGTTGGGAACCAAATTGTTATGAAATGTGCTTTGTAAAAATAATATGTTGTTGTTGATTTTTATCCCTCTTGGGTTCAAATTGATATGATAGATAAATTATTTTCACCCTGTATAATATATTGCAATGTAATAATAATTGCTAGCTAACGTCACTGTTTTCTTGTCACGTTGCTGCCAATTGTTTTCTTACCACGACTAAACTCAGTTGGTACGCCTTTTGTCTCAGATAGCCGGTTCAGGCAATAGAGCCACTGCTTGATGTCAAATTTCTATTCAGTGTTCACAAGTAAGATTGCAGATCATTGTGAAAAACAAACGAGGAAATGTCGAAAAACAATTATTTCCTTTATTCAGGAAGACTTATATTAACCTGGCCTACGATAGATAACTTATACTATGGTCATTCTACAAATTTTCAAGAACAATCATGAGAAACGGTGATGAATTGAAATTACACAACCTCACTTTCACTTTGAAGGTTGAAGTTCTTCAATAGTTCGATATCAAAGTGAAATAGAGTTCTTCTGGTATGATACGAGTTATTTGTGAGGTTATTCAGTTTGTGATGTGCACTAGAGAAGTTTATACCTGACGCTGGAACTGTCGCTGTTACAATATGCACCATGAAATTGAATCCTCCTTAATGTACTGCTCTCGGGCTCTCCAATACCAAAAAGAAACCATACAAATCCAGAAATCAGCTTTGAAATAGTTTCATATGGAGTACAGAAAAGGTAATGTCGTTTGCTGCTATTTATTTTCATTGAAATCCTCCTGAAGTTGAGTTGATTGGGTTCTAATGAAGAAACTACCTTATATTAATGAAGTTCTTGAATTTTTTCTTTTTCTAAAGTACGAACGTGGCGTTCTTTTTAAAAAAAAATTCAATCTCCTCGTGGCTTTGTTTTCTGTCACCTGGATACCATTTCTCACTTTTTCCATATCATTTGAATTTTCAAATTCGCGCACTTTGTTGTCACATTTTCACTCTTTGGGGTTATTTGTCAAAACTTATTAACTAAATTATTTTTCTTTTCTTACAAACTATGTACAATATTTAATGATAATTTTCTCTGACACCTTTCCGTTCTTATTTTCTCACAATTTCCAATCTTACATCTGACCATACTGTTCCCTGATTGGCTATTGTCATCAAGAAGTTTGTTGCTCTCCCATTGGCTATTTTTAGTTAGATACAATTTCATATACTGTATGTTTCAAGCTTATAATTTTGTTGATCATATTTTATTCAGGATGATTTTGTAAATCTAGACCTTTTTGTTATCTTTTGAACAATTATTGGTTGTAATGATCTTGACAATGCATGAAAATGATTGCATTATAGTATTTGTATATTTTTATCTATCAATATCATACAAAGTTCATAAAAGAAATAGAATCTTAAAAGTATGTAAAAACAATATCTCTTAAACTACTAACTAGTAAGTAATTATTATTTTTGTGGGTTTTTTATTGAAATTATTTCTTTTTTCCTTTTAAATTAATTTCTGGTCTTTCATAAATAACAATATATATATATATATATATATATATATATATATGTGTATATATATATATATGTTTATATATGTACCTATATATGTTTATATATGTATAATATATACATGTTTATACATATACATGTATTAATTTTCTAATATCCTATAATTTCATCATTTTAGTTTGCTAAATTTAGTAAATTATTATCAGAGTCATGAATGATTATAAAAATAAAATAAAAATTAATTAACCCAACTCCAATAATTTGTCTCGGTTTTTGAACATGATCTATAGTGGGATTTTCATAATCAACTTCCATTTGATTATTGTCATGTTCAATCACGTTGTAACCAATTATACGCGCCCCAATGTCGAGAGTAGAATGCCGCGTATTAGTAGAGGGAGAAGATAGACAAGGAAAAAGGAACGCTGCATATGACGCTACGACGCCAGCAACTAGTATGAGATACGCACTCACCTTTATCGAGACCGTTCGCCTCGCCCGATCACACTTTTCGTAACGCTCTCGTCACGCATTCACCAGCTTACTCCCCAAGTCAAGCGTGCGTAAAGAAGTTTTACACAAAAAAGTCGAGAGATAAGCCTCTTACTCCATAGTAATATAATTTTTGCAATAGAATATTATGCGAAACTTAGTCGAACGCCTTAGAAAGATCACACAACGTAAGTTGTGAGTCTTTAACATCCTTCAAGCCCTCGACAATGTCTGATTTAACTTTAAGAAGAGCTTGCGTTGTAGATCGATTTTTTCTAGAAGTCGTAAAGTTGTTTCTTAATGATTATTTGAAAAAAATCAGTTATGATTGGCATGATAGATATAGATCGGAAATTGTTTATATCATCAGTGTTTTCCTTCTTCAATACTGGCAAGACAGCGGAGTACTTGAATACATTTGAAAATATCCCTGCAGAGGAACAGTCATCGATTGGAGTAGCAAAAGGATCGGCAAGAATATCCGCTACTGATTCAATAATTTTGCTGTTCAGTTCATAAGCATCAAAAGCGTTTGAATTTTTCAGGCCAAGTATAATGTCATAGACATCATCTGGAGTAACGGAAATCAGATGAAAAGAAGGTACCGGGGTTTGATTGCTTTCAAATAAAATGTGGGTTCATGAGGTGAATTAGAGAGTGCAAATATGGTCTTTTCATCAATTGAAGTAAAGTATTCATCGAATTGCCCCACCGCTATATCGGTTTCAATTTACTTCTTCTATTCCTATTTCCTTCATGATTCATTGATTACCAACTGTCCCTCATGACATCAGTGGAGTTCGAAGAATAGTTGTTATAGGCTTCTGCTTTACATATTTTTATTCGATTTTTATAATGTTAGTTGAACTTCTTATATGCATTTAGAGAACAATTATCTTCATCAACATCGTGTATAGTTTTTATAGCATTGAGAGTATCACGCATTCGTTTCAGTTCATCATTCATCCAAGATACTGGTTGTCTTTCAGAAACGTTGTGGTATTTCTTTAGAGGAAAAATAGCAACCACTAGGTCATTCAGTAGACCTTGAAAATTCTGCATTTTCGTGTCTGGAGTAATTATTATCATTTTTATAGTAACTCCAATCATATTTCGCCAGTCGTGATCTCAACTCTGTTAAACCGTGTTTATGTACTGGACGGGTCCATAGCGGCCCATCAGTTTTTAAAATAATGTTATTTATGGGGATATATTGCCCCCGATGATCAGATAAACAAGGCTCTGAATTGTCCAGGTTAGTCACTATATTATCAACTCGAGTAGCAATAGTAGTAGTCACACGTGTATAATGAACCTAGCATGTAGGTTGAATGATTCTAGTAAGTTTTCAAAAAAAGTTAAGTTTGGCGTTTGAGCACAGCAAAATTCAAATTGAAGGCACCGGTTAGTATCACCTTAGATTCACATTTAGATAGTGTAAGGCACTCTCAAAAATATCTAAAAAGGTATAGAAGTAACCATTGCATGATCTATACAAACAAACAATCGTCAGCTGCTGTGAAAGTTCAATACCACATAGTTCAATATCGATTTCCGAACAATAGTGTTTCAGAATAATAGGCGTACAGAAAATAGAGTTTCTTACGAAAATAGCTACTCCATCACCAGGCATCTTTCAGTTCTGCATAAATTAGCAGCTAGGTAGTACCCATGAATATACGCATACATGAGATTATCTTCAGATAACCAATGTTCAGCAATATAGAGAATATCATATTGATATTTATTAATATAAAAAATCATCAAATTTATTTGCTACACAACTAACATTGATGTGATAGACACTTACTTCCTTCATTTTGTCACCCAAATTAATTGTATTATTTGCATGATTTGCAGGATTTGTTGAAGAACTTAGGTTTTTTTCTTCTTTTGTAGATTCCGGTAAAAAAACCTGCTAATATGAGCCCCCTCTGGCCAGATTACTGGATTCATCAAAGTTATCTTGGGATATTTTTACTCTGAATGAGGCATATCTATTAGGAAATTTGACATCAAGACTCTCGCATGAGGCTTCAGGAAAGTGTGGTGTTGAAATTGTCTTAATTTCTTCAGCCGATGTGCCTTTGTCGACTCTACGAAATGGAATATTAATCCCATGTACACCTTAAATAATGTTCCAAGAATTGAAATAATTTGAGTATTGCGTCATATTGACGATGACGACCAATTCAATGAGGCTAATCTAGGAACTCCTTTGATGGAAAGATCGAAAAAAATTTCAAGAATTTGGTACCTGTTAGATCGGTTCTTCAGATATCTCCCTGTTTTTCATTCATTATTTGTTGCTTGCTGTCCTCTTTCCAGATTTTTAATTTCTAGTGGACCAAGATTAGCGATTTCTCGACATTTATTTTCAGTTGTCAGCAGTAGGATTTTTGTTGCAACATGTTTTGTAAAGGAACACGAGTTGCCAGTGAAGGAACAAGGGGTATCTTGTAAATGAACACAAGTTCCAGTAAATAAACAATGGGTATCTAGTAAATGAACTAAAACATCCTATGTAGGTATTTAAGTACTAGGTACGATCAGATCTATAACTATTATAACAGCTATTTTGGTACCAGGTACCTACCTATTCTAAGGGCAAATATTTTTGTATTTCGTTACATTCAAATATACCCCGTCGAATTGATCGTGGTTCCGCTATTAGTTCGAATACACATGTTATTCTTGATGATTCCAGGAAACGGCTTTTTATCATGAAGGACAATTACATACCTAAGACCCAATGATCGGTCCATATTGACCAGATATGCTTAAGTTTTTTTCTTCGCCGACATTCTCATCTTTAGTTTCAAGAGAATCATATTTTCCGCTTCCGCTTCCGCTTCTTCCTTCAGTAGCGTCTGAGTCTATCATCTACTTAGTTTTAGTTTTGGAATTCGTCTTCTTGATCTTCAGCAACGTTTTCGCTAATTAGATAGTTCTCCAATTCACGGAACCATGCCCTGATGCCACTTCTGTAACTGATGCTCGGCACTTTGAAATTATTCCAGGGTTTCGTTGAAAAACTTTGGGGTGTTTTTGAAGGAATAGCTTCAACCATTTTTTGCCGGGTCTATCGTCTGTAAACATATTTGTTCGTTTCAAAAATTTCAAAACTCGTTGAACTGAATTCTTCACTTTGTCTGAGTGCATGGGAAAACCTAAAATTGCTTTGGATGAGATCCATATTTCTACATTGGCCTCCTCCTCCTTTGTAAGAGTGGCCGACGGTCCCATTTTTCGTACTGCAGACACTTTACATTTTAATTCATTGGACAGTGTACTTTTCGGAATTGCATATTTTCGCCTTGCTTGAGCAATGTTCATTTTTGATTGCCTGATTGATTCGAGAGCCTCTCGAAGTATCTCCTCAGTATATCGAAATCTCTTGTATGGTTTTGTTGTACTTCCATATCTATAAAAAGAGATTATGATACCTACCTATTTGGTCATAGTTATTTTCGCACATGTTAGGTACACCATAGGCTTCTTTTTCTCAAACTTTTCTATCTTTTGGGTAATAAAATCAGAAGAATAGGATATGTTTTTGTCAATTACATAACGTTAACAAGATATACGTATTCAAATGGTGGTAGCGATTTATTAAAAAAAAGTAAGCGTACGGAAAAAAAATTACGCACCCTAAAATTTTCCACAGAAAATGAATTAGTTACATAGGTATTAATAATTAGAACGCTCAAATTTTGTTTTGTTGAGGGTTAATCCAAATCATACTTGGACAAGATAGTCTCCCAGCAGGGAGTGTAAGACTTTGGGCTTGAGTCCGACCTCAGATTCCTCAAATACATTAACTCGCTCTGTCAAAGTTCCTATAACATTTTACGCCAGCTGTACCAGAGTAGAGATATTATGTCCTCCAAACTCAAATTGGAACTGTGTGAAACACTCATACTTTCAAAACATTCGAGCTGTGATATCATCTATGGATTTGCTTTGATAAAAAATGATGTGAAACGTTTACAAAAAATTCAAAACCATTGTATTCGTCTCGCACACGGTATTCGCAAACATGATCATATATCTGCCAAGTTCGAGGAATCAGGTTGGTTGAGACCTTAAAAAAAATCTGGAAGCATAATCTACTCGTCAATACACATGAGATTATATTTAAAAAATTCCGAACTACCTCTACCAGAGATATACAACCTTCAAATCGCAAAGTAACTCGAGTACCCGCAATCAAAATACTTTTGTCATACCTAGACACTCCTCAGTTGGCTTTACACGAAGCTTCATGTACAATTCTATCAAACAGCACAATTCTCTTCCTGATAATTTCAAGCACTATACCATTCGCATATTAAAAAAAAAGTTGATAGAATATCTGGGATCTGCTGGTTAGTCCAAAAGGATACTGTCATGCTTTAACTACCTGGTTTCTTGTTCACCTAGTCAATGTTGCATAATGATATATTGTATTTCATGCTGCTTCCTGAATGTTGTGGTTAGAATAGTCAATTTAAACTTCCACTGGGCTTGTTTTAATCATATTTTGTAGGTTAAGTTGTGAAACGGCGTAAGCTGAACGTCGCCTGTTCATCGATCTAATTACTTTCTGTTATATGTATACATTTTCACTTATATATCGATAAATAAAGCCCATTTATTATTATTATTATTATTAAGTATTGCTCACTAGTCATAAGAAGAATCCAAAAATAAAACATCATCATCAAACTACAGTTCTTTTCCAGTGTGTCAGTCCAAAAATTACCGCAGATTAGGTGAATTGTGGAACACTAGTAGGCAAGAAGAAGGAAAATCAATATCAAAACCTTGTGTTCCAAGGTCAAGCTTAATGCTTACAGAATTAGCCAATGGAACAAAATGTCATCTCCCAACCTGGAATTATTTATTTCGTTTTGGGGTTACACCAAATTGGGGAATGAAATGGAGTTGGAAAAGAAATCTAAGATTGACGGACTGTTTCAATGATCTTGAATTCACTTTAATCGTCTGTAGAGTGGTAAGGAAGATCTATTTAAATTCTCTTTTATATTCAGACAAAGGTTGTTGTTGAGTTATTCGTTTTCAATATGTAGGTCCTCAATAAAATCCAAGCTATTGTAGTTCTTTGATATGATGTGCAAAATATGTGGATGGATATTGGGGCTGAAGTTGTGTTTGTAAACTTCCAGACATAAGTTGCACCGCACAATCACCACAATTCAATCTATAGGTATAACTTTTAAACAATTCAATAATTTCTTCTGTATTAATCATATGTCTGCTTAGGTTATTATTAGTCGTAAAGGAGATATTGATATTTTCTACCCTACTTTCAATATACTTGGCTACTTTTTTAGCGGTGCTGTTGTTCCAGAAAGGTATTGAAACATATTTTTCTGTTGTATCAATGTTAAGATAGCTAGTTTATTCCCCTTGTATATTTGAGTTTTTCAATGAGAAAATTAATCAAATTTGGATCATAACACACAATAGCTACGACCCAAATTCGATCTAGTTTTCCCTTCACAAATTCAAGAATACAAGAAAGAAGAAACTGGCATATCCTAACATTGACTCAACAGAAAAATATATTTCAATACCTTTCTTGAACAGTCTTACCAAAAAAGTAGAGAAGATTTTTTTTAAATTCAGGATTAATTATAACCTAAGAAGACATGTGATTGATACATAAAACCGGATTGATTAGTTATCGAACAGATATATCTATAAATTTAATTATGGAGATTGCGATGTAATTTATGTCCGTAGAACTTGTAGACCTCTGAATGTCCGCATAATGGAGCACCTAAACAAACATAAACATTCCCCTTTTGGCCATCATCTGAATGTCAACAAACACCAATTATTATTGGGGCTCGAACCCAATTATAATTCAGAAATTTTGCATGAGTTCATACCAAAGAACTACAATAGGTTACATTTTCCTGAGGACCTACATATTGCTAACAAACTCCACAACGACAACAACAACCTTCATCTGAATATGAAAAAAAATTCCACTCAACAGACATTTGAAGTAAATTCACATACATTGGAACAGTCCATCAATCTTCAAAAACACTCTTTTTCTTTTCCAATTCTATTTCATTCCCAAATCTTTTGTTATTCCAAAACGAAATAAATAATTCTAGGTTAGGAAATGACATTGTTTGATTGGCTAATTTCTGGTTGCTTTGAGCTTGATCATGTGCCAAAACCTCTTGATATTCTTACCTATTGATGTACCACAACTCATCTGTTTTTTGTTAATTTTTGGATTGACACACAGATAGGGTTGCAGTTTGATGAGGATGTTTTATTTTTGAATATATTTCTATTCCACAGAATTTGTTACATTTTATACCGATGAGTCTGAGCGATGGGGCATCCCTATTTTTGAGAGAAATAATCCGATTCAAAGCACAAAAATTCAGATGGCTATTGAACAACTAAAATGTGATTTTTTGAGATAAAAATTAATTCTGTAGCACTTCCGGTTTCGCCAGAAATGATCTGAGTTTTAGTTTTTCAAATGGAACACCTTGTACATTTTCACTTTTTTGAAATCTAGAGCAAATTCTGAACACGATAAGCTAAATTTTTTATAATTTTTTTTTTTTCAATTTTTTTTTTCAAGGTTGATAATTTTTTACATTTTGAACGTTCCTCTCCGATGCCATGTTGTCCGAGAAAATGGAATTAGCATTTCAATTACAATACTTTGCCACCAGCCGCTGTTTGAATGTGACAAAATAACTATTTTCGATTATCTCATGTTTTTTAAATGGCATCTCTATGGTACACTCTCTGCAACAGATTGTTTCGAAGGAAAGGAATCGAATGATACCAAAATTTTGAATATCTGTCGATTATTTTCAGAGTTATCACTATTATAAAAAAATGTACCACAAAATAGTGCAGCCGCTGGACTAAACAACACCAAAATGATGGAAATTTTTAAATATCACTTCTACTCAATTGTCTCATAACATTTTCAACATTGAAAATTATCATACGTTAAATTTATTATTTTGAATTTGAATACGCGATTTTGAGGATTATCAACATTTATTACACATTTTTGAAAACAACAAATACGTAGCACAATGCTCTAATACTCTTACTATAAAAATTGCTCAAAATGTTGGCCATTATGTCCATGCATAATTGCACCCTCCTGACTGCTGCTCGAACTGCTCTAGTTAACTCTGCTGGGCTGATATTATTGAAAGCTGTGATGACTTTTTGTTGCAGTTCCTCGCGTGTCTCACTAGAAGTTGCATATACATCATTTTTTATTGTTCCCCATAAATAATAGTCTGAGGGGGTTAAGTCTGGTGACCTAGGGATGGGACCATGTGTAGAAATTAGTTTATTTCTGTAAGCATTATTCAGGTAATTGATTACCATTCCATGATTATGAGGGGGTGCACCGTCCTGTTGAAAATATAAATTTTGCAGAACCAATGGAAGGTCGTTAATGATCATAAAGCCTTTGATGTATGGGATATTTATACGAGCGAAACTTATGCTTTTTCAAAATTCTCTGTACAGTCGATTGACTTGCGTCACATTCATTAGCTAATTCTCGTGTTGAAGAAGTCGGATTTACCTCTACATATCCTAGAACGTCTATCTCTTTAACTTCGCTGACTATTACATTTACATTTCGATTTCGAATACGTCGGTAGTTTGGCTCTTGTCTCAACTGACGTTCAAGTTTCACGAAGTATGTCCTACACGGATGTCTTCTACCAGGAAACCTACGTCTGTATAAATTTGATGCAGCCGTAGAATTCTTCAGACACTCACCGTAAATTAAAAGCATGACAGTTTTTTCATTTTGGCTAAATTTATTCAAGACACAGTTATAATGATTGGACTGAGATAACAGTTATTTCGTATTGATACTTATTTGACAGCAGACATTCATTTATTTTTTTATCCAAAGGCGACTTTGACAAAATTTGGAGTTGACGATGGAAACACATTCCTTTATTGAAACAGATTAAACTATTAAACACTTTCAGAATCTGTGAAAATGGATAGTGTAATTTCTGTGTTCCTATCAACCATAATGGGTCCATCATGGGAATACTAGTAATTAGTCTTTATTAATTTGTTCAATTGAGAATGTTTCCCTTTTCAATAGTCTTTATTACTTTCACAATGTGAATTATAGACATAATGAAATATCTGCTGGTAGCAAACTAACGAAATTTCAAATAATGTTATTATTTGAGATTTTTATTAGTCCAGCGGCCACAATACTTTTTGGTACATTTTTTGTAATAGTGATAAATCTGAAAATAATTGACAGATATTCGAAATTTTGGTATCATTCGATTCCTTTCCTTCGGAACAATCTCTTGCAGAGAGTGTCCCATAGAGATGCCATTTAAAAAACATGAGATAATCGAAAAAAAGTGATTTTGCCATATTCAAACAGTGGCTGGTGGCAAAGTATTGTAATTAAAATGCTAATTTCATTTTCTCGGACAACATGGCATCGAAGAGGAACGTTCAACATGTAAAAAATCATCAACCTTAAAAAAAAAATAAAAAAAAAAATATTAAAAAATTTAGCTTATCATGTTCAGAATTCATTCTAGATTTCAAAAATGTGAAAATGTACAAGGTGTTCCATTTGAAAAACTAATACTCAGATAATTTCTGGCGAAACCGGAAGTGCTACAAAATTAATTTTTATCTCAAAAAATCACATTCTAGTTGTTCAATAGCCCCCCAAATTTTCGTGCTTTGAATCGGATTATTTCTCTCAAAAATAGGGGTGCCCCATCTCTCAGACTCACCCGGTATACTTCATCTATTTTAATTTTGTAAATTTTTTTATTTCATGGAATCTCCTTTTCGTTACCTGACGACTAAGTGATATTTGACAATTATTTAGGAAAAAAATATTTTACCTGAGATTAATAGAACAATAATTTGTCATATAGTTACTTAGGTCCCAGGCAAGCTCTGATCATGACCTTATAGGTCACAAACCGTCTGTTATTTCTGTGAGAATTGCCCGAAATATTAACAAATGCCCATTGAATCTTCGTTGAGACTGAACTACACTATGTGATACTGAACCATATTGAGCCATACTTGAATAAGGTGTTACCGAGACAACATCCCATTAGGAAAATGAGTATGATATTGATATGGGCGACGTGCGAAGACATCAAAAGAAATATTTTTTGAACGAAAAGCTTCAGTAGTTGTGTGAATTGTGAATCTGAAAGAATACAACTCTTTGTGGTATGTTCCTACATTCGACAATAACATACAGCATGTATGTATAACAACTACAAGAAACACTGATTCTCTTGTCTTCATGACATTGATATTTTGTAAAAAATAATTCATGATATGTAACAACGAATGTATATTTATTTATGATGACATGGTTGTCTATCAATAATGTTTCATTTGGTTGGTAGTTGAATTAACAATAGAAAGGGGGTATCTGGAAATAAACCATGAAAATAACGTTCTGAAGTGACACAAATTATGTTTCAAACACATGAAACGAAAAAGAAACATTTAAAAAATTAAAATAGCGTTTCACACGCACTAATAAAAAATAAAAAAAATCAAACGTAAATACGACGTAGAAAGTACACCATAGAAAATGACTTATCTGTCAAATTTCAATGAAGTTTTCCAATCTAAAATGAGTTTTCAGCGTCAAACAAACAAAAAAGCAAATTAATCACGTAAAGCGCAAAATGATGGCAGCGTGGTGCGTGGCGGCGGCGCGTCCTGTTACGATTGTGCCCCTAGCAATGTGCTGGTTCGTAGGAGCACCTTCAAAAAAATTAACTTTTACACAATAAAAGATTCACTTTTCTCTATGTTTTTCTATTGAGATTTGAAAATGCAGTCTACAAGTGACAAAAATGGAATAATGAATAATACATTACCTTTCATATTATATCTAGAAAATGAAACATCTTAGGTTAATTGATAATATACGGTATAAAAATATTCAGCGAAGATTAACTGAAGAAAGTGGTACATAATGTATATCGTTGAATTGGTAATTAAATTCTCTATCGAATGGCAAGATGGCCCTCGGTAGGTACCATTTGAAAAAAAAAACTATTTTTTATTGATCTTGGAGATGAAATGATGAGTTACTGATGTAAATTAGTATAGATTTTAACGTGATCTAGGCCTTCTGTGCTAAAAAAAATTTGAGGAATAATTTTTTTTTCTTGACATGTTTTTTGGGTAACCTTCCACAGTCTGAAAATGAAAATATAATCAGGAAAATCTATACAAGTGTAGAAAGGGCAAACTGATTAGTTCACCCCGATAAGTTATTGCGTTCACCAAATTATATTTCCTATGGAAAAATGATTCAATTTGTCAATAACTTGCCGTTTTCTGAATTTGCCTATAAAAAAAAAAAAAAATTAAAAATTCAAAAGATACTTCTCTATATAGTTTTTTGCTTGACGTTTCGGGGACTATATCTGCCCCCGTTCTCAAAATCTTCTAAATCTCCTTTAATTGTTTTATAATTTGGATTTTTGCTGGCAGAGTTATTTTTTTGCTTTTTCAACTGACGGATGTCAATTGAGATCTGCCAAAAAAGTTTGAGATTGACGTATTGCTCATTTGATATATGGGGTGTTGTTCGGATCAGTTTATTAGCATTCTACCATATCTCACTTCCTCTCTGAGTAGAGGTAACCATGTATGATCCATTTCAACATGTATTCATTCAATAATTTTTTTTTAATCGTGAAATAGAAATTTGTCAACACTGTCGTATGTAATTTGGGCCGTAGAATCAGAGAAACATAAAACATACAGGGTGTTCCATTTGAAAAATCGAAGTTGGTGGCTATTCTGGCGAAACCGGAAATCGGCTATTTTGTTTCCATATGTTTGTCAATCCAAAATTGTGTCTCATACCTATGTACAAAATTTCATTCAAATCGGTTGATAAACGAAAGAGATATAGGAATGGCCCTAGTCCCATTGTCACCCGGTATATGTACATATTACCCCAAACACGAGTTAACTGCTGTGGACCGTTGAGGAGACCCCTCGACTGTCTTCCGTCCCCATCATCAGATTAATTCCGGGACTTCATTATGTTGTAGTGTCATCAGAACTACATATGTGTGCCAAGTTTCAACAGAATCGATTCACAGGTGTACAATCAATAAATAATTTCCTATATTTCTACCCCTAGGGGTGTAATTTTTTTTCAAATTCAAATGGGATCAACTTTCAAGCACACCCTATACAATGGAAAAAGAATCATCTAAATCGGATAACCCAGTACGAACTCATGCGTTGTAGAATCGGTAAAGAAGTAAAAATTCAGTGGGTGAACCAACAATCATCCCCCATTTTCCAACCCTAAGGAGTGATTTTTTTTTCAATTCCCAATGGGACTAACTTCGGAGTATACCCTATACATTTAAATAAGGATCATCAAAGTCGGACAACTCTGTAAAAAGTTATGCGCGGCCATACATAAAAAATATATGCGTCGACTAGAAAACCTCCTCCTTTTTTTTCGTCGGTTGAAAAGACAAAAATGATCATTTGAGGTTCCTTGATTGATAAAAATGATAATTCAATTCATATTCCAGAATTTAAAAATCATTACTCCAAATACGTTTCTTACATTGGCGATTACCAAATCTTATTATTGATTTTGTTCGAAATATCAATATTTGTAATTAAGTCCGAAGAAAAAGCACTGCTTTGCTGGTTTATAGGCGTGCGCCAACCAAATAGTTGGATATACGTGAAAATACCGGCTAGACTTCCAGCACTCATGCCTTCTCAAACCTAGTGCGTAAATATTATATTGAAATATTAAAATGAAATTTTTCACGAAATATACACTTCAAAACCATGCAACACTGAATAATGAGGGAGGGCTACATCATTCCAACAAATCAACCAACTCATTCGACCAAAATGAAAAGTAAGATATTTTGCCAAACATTTTGTTGAAATCGCAATTTTTCCAGATTTAGTTAAATCAATCAAAGTAGTTGGGAGTTCCTTCATAAAAATCTCCCTAGACGTAACAATTAATCTACGCTAGCGTACTTCCCAATTCTTATAGTGGGCTTTGAAAACAATCCTAATAGACACGCCCAAACCGTTGTTGAAATGAGTTAGTTAGTTCGTGTAATTCGGGAGACGTGAATTCGGTTCTTTTCGAAATTATCGGGAGTAGGAAGTAATCTAATTGCGTTTTAGAATTATTTCTGTATGACATTTGATGTGAACTGTTTGTGATAGTGATGGTATTTGGTAGTGGAAAAGAAAAAGTGAGAATGAACAATGTGTCATTACGAAAAAGCGGCTTTGTTTTCAACTTCAGGTAAGAACTTTGTGAGAACATGAATCTCTTCGAGTATTCTTGTATGGTCATCATGAAAACATTCCGTTATATGGTATTTTGAAAACCACATAGGTCATTCGAATCTCAGATCTCTTGTAACAAATTATGGGAACTACGTTAATATTATTCCAAATCACCATTTGAATTGCTACTGTCATTTTGTCACAGCCTTCTAGAATCAAACCCATTTAACTGAGTACATAAAATGGAATTTGTCACAGTTAGTGCAAATTCACACGATCCAATAAATTTGTCAATTTTGTGACCTTGAATTTTATTGATAGGTGTAAACAGAAAATTGTCAATTTGAACTTGACCGATAAATTGATAAGTTTAGAATCGGTTCTAATTTTTCATCAATTTTCAATGACAATTTGCAGTAACTTTCAGCCATGAATTTGAAGCCTGCTAGAACAGAGATTTTCAGGTTATGTTATTATTTACGCGATTTCACATACCCTTCTAACCGCGAGAAAAATTATTGTACGAAAAAAAAACCATAATTTACGTTGCATAAAATTCGCAATATAAAAAAAGAGATGTAGAGATGGTGGATTAGACCTTGGATTGAGAAAAGAAGGAAAGGAAACTCGACAATACTTAGTCCACGAAGAATTTCTGAGTGCAGATCCTGATCAATCCAAACGATATTTGAGAATGGATTAGAGTCAATTTAATAAGCTATTAGAGAGTTATTGCAACATCCGTTCTATAGTTCTTTTAATAAACTTTCTTTTATTTTGACATGTACGCATGCGCATTGTGTCCGACTTTGAAGATATCCTCAATCTAAAATACAGGCATCCCTTACTCGATTTAAATGAAGGCCGATAAACTTTTATTAAAAGTTCCTTTATTTTGATGGATTTGTTTTTTTTTTCTGTCATATATCTGTCGCCAGTTGAAAATCTAAAATTTTTAAGCATTGCTCTTCTATATATTTTCAAAATCAAATAAAGCAGGTTCATTTGCTGCTGGTGTATTTTCTACCACAACAATATTGTGAATAATTAATTCGTCCAAGTGTCACTTATCCGTCCAACTGACGAACAATAGTGTGATTATTTTCATAAGGTTATTTTTCTGGTGAAACAATGACTGAAGAAAAAACGAAAAAAGATTGAGATTCACATTCGTTTTCGATATAATTTTATTACGTGAAGTTTTTTCACATAATTTGACGTATCTGTCAAAATAAAGCTTGAACATAAGCATTCCGGAAGAAGGTTGTTGCAATAACACCTATTCGAAATCGCGTTAGAGGATACTTTAATAGCGGATTTTTTAATAAAATCAGCGCTTATTTGTAAGTTGCAATAACTCTCTATTGAATAATATTCGGTACTTTATAGTTGAACCATTTCCTATCAGTATGTTGGTATTCCTGAGTAAAAAATGTTTCCAAAATTGACCAATAAATTGTCAGGTGTAAATATAACCCATATTGGTCAATTTTATTGTTCAATTTATTGATCAGTTTTATTGGATCGTGTAAATTCGCACTTATGCCGAGCTCATTTAGGCTCTGAAAAACACTTATAAGAAGCCTCACTATCCGTGAGTAAAATAAGCTATAATTCATTCCGATAAAAATAAGTTTTCAACCGACGAAAAAAAGAAGGAGATTATCTAGTTGACGCGTATATTTTTTTTAAGTATGACTACGCTCAACTTTTTACAGAAATGTCCGATTTTGATGATTTTTATTTTATTGTATAGAGTATGCTTTAAAGTTGGTCCCTTTTGGATTTGAAAGGAAAAATTTCACTCCTAAGGGTAGGAAAATGGGGGATGATTGTTGGTTCACCCACTAAATATTTACTTCTCAACCGATTCTAAAACTCATGACTTTGTACAGGGTTATCCGATTCGGACAATTTTTTTTTATTGTATTGGGTGTACTTGGAAGCTGATCTCATTTGAATTTGGGAAAAAAGTACCTCTCTAAGGGTAGAAAAATAGGGGATAATTTTATTGATTCTAAACCTTTGAACCGATTGTGTTGAAACTCGGCATACATATGTAGTTCTGATGATACTACATTATAATGGAAGCGCGAAATTGATCTGATCATGGAGACGGAAGACAGTCGAGAGATCACCTTATCGGTTCACAGCAGCTACCTCGTGTTTGGGTTAATATGTACATATATAATTACATGTCCTGATTAACGGACTCACTGATTGACTGGTATACTCAGATCGAACCGCTGGACATAGGAGCAAACATTTTGACAACATATTTTTTTAATATTCCATCCCTAAAGGGGTGAGTAGGGGGGTGAAAGTGAAAGTACAGTTGGTTCAGAAATTAGAGTCATGGAAATCAGTATTTGGGTTCTTCTTCACAATTAAAAATAAATGTGGTTCAAGGTTTTTGAAAATTCAACCGGAAAGGGGTTAAATGGGGGTTGAAAGTCTGCATAGTTGGTTTTGAAGTTAGGATCATGAAACTTGATATTTGGGAGTTTTTGTTATGAATAAAAATACGTGTTTCAGAGTTTTTGGAGATTCAACCCCTAAATAGAAGAAATTGTAATTTGGTGATTTTAGAAATACAACCCATGAAGGGATGGAATGGAGGGTGAGAGTTTGTGGGAGGGTACCGTTAGTTGTCAAGTTAGAGCTATAAAAATTGGTATTTGAGGTCTTCGTAAGGAATAAAGAAATACATGTTTCAGTGTTTTTATGAATGCAACCCCTAGGGGGTGGACGTTTGTGTGAGGGCTCCGTTAATTTTGAAGTAAAAAAATAATAGGGTATTTGAGGTCTTTGTTACAGATGAAGACATACTTATTTCAGTTCTTTTAGAAGTTCCGTCACTGAAGGGGTGAGTGAAATCATAATAGTTGTCACAAAAAATACAAAGTTCAACGCGGACGGAGTCGCTGGTACCAGTTAGTTATGGTATTTGTTAATAGTTGAAGTCAGGTGGGTAAGTAAGTATTTTGAAAGTAATCCAAATTGAGTGGGTATCAATTAGTAGATTTTAGCCACAGAAAAATTAAAAATAAAAACTTTTTAACAAAAAATTAAACCGTCGGAAAAAGAAACAGAAAAGCACAAAATAAAATGAACCTTTATAGTCTTGATAACTAAGCTCCTAAACTAATGTAAGTAACTAATTTTGAGTAGGTGGCAAACAAATAATCAACGAAGATCATTAAATTACTTGATAGAAATAATCATATCAAAATAACACAAAAATGCAACGTAAAATCTCCAGCGATAAACAATAACATTCCAAAAATACGCTCTCCACACAACCACTCGCAACGTCATGTGCCCTCACGTGAATGCCCGCTCGAGTAGCTGTCTAGCTGATATTGACTTCGAGAACGCTCAGCGATTTTCGGCGAAGGGACGGACTGTCGCCGCGCACCCCGCTGCCATCATTTTTCGCTTTACGTAATAGATTTTCTCCTTTGTTTGTTTGGCGCTGTTTCAAAATTGGTTACTCACATTAGTTCAGGAGTTTATTTATTAATACTTAATAGGTTCATTTTATTTTTTGATTTTCAGTTTCCTTTTTCGTCTGTTTAATTTTTCGTTAAAAAGTTTTTTAGTTCGGAAACTCAATATTTGTAAATTAAGAATAGGCGCTGCTTTATTTATGGGTCAAAATAGCGTCGTGCATGGACCCACAGAAAAATTTATAACTTCGGAACCATTCATGATAACTCAACAAACTTTTTCCTAGTCGATTCCTGACGCTTCAGCACATCTTTTGAGATGAAACCAAACCCGATTAATATGTGACGAACAAGTCTTTGTGCCTATTTGCGGTTTCTGGTTCATTTTCACACAAAAGTGTATGATAATCAGATAAATTGATGATAGGGTCAAAAACGTCATTCACTTCTCACCAATTAATTGTGAAATCTACCTCTGCGACTGGTAACCTTATTTTTGATTCCATATTCAATGGATACTATGAATATTTATTTTTTGGAACGTAGTTCCTTATCGCGCGTTGCGAAAGAGGGCTAGACGGAATAAATTAGGACCAAAAGTTGTAACGAGACTTTCGCTATGGTTATAAGCCGTGCGGCGTGCGCGTGTTTCTCTGTCTGTCTCTCTCTCTCTCATAGAAAGCAAGCCAGTTATTTCCGTTTCGTCTTTCTATTTCACATTGAACAGTGTGGTGTCGCGACGATTATTTTTGTTGAGTGTATACAGGTTTTTTGTACATAATAAATATTAAAAAATAATAACAATAATGATTTCTGACAGTGTTTCTGCACAAGTTCCGGATATTGCTGATGGAGTAAGGTG